>JAOTQJ010069539.1:0-13254 GCA_025642045.1 Solanum sejunctum | reverse complement strand
AACCATCAGCTACTCCGATTGATACGAAGTCAAAGGTTAGTGCTGCATTTAGTACTACATTTGATGATCCCACTCTCCTGTTGTTGTTATTTTTATTGTTATTGTTATTGTTATTGTTACTATTATTGTTATTGTTACTGTTATTGTTATTATTATTGTTATTGTTCTTATTATCGTTGTTGTTATTGTTATTGTTACTGTTCTTATTCTTATTGTTGTTGTTGTTGTTGTTGTTCTTGTTGTTGTTGTTGCTGCTGCTGTTATTATTGTTGTTGCTATTTTGTTCTTGTTGTTGTTATTGTTGTTGTTGTTGTTGTTGTTCTTGTTGCTGTTGTTCTTGTTGTTTTCCTTAGCTAGCGGGACTGGTGGAGCAAATTGAGCGCGGTCAGTGATGTGCTGTTGAAATACAACACATTTGGTGCTTGAAACAAGGGATCTTGTGAGTTTTTAAGGTGACTTTTTAATGTTTTGATATGTTTTTGTGTTGATCTTGCAAAAAAGTTAGGTTGGGATAATTTTAAAGAAAAGTTGTAGATTTTGCTGAAGTGCAGGCCTTACCAGCCAACCTATGAGTCATAGCTCAAGCTACGAGTTGTAGGGTGGTGTAACAGTAGGAATCAGAAACCAAAAATCATGAATATACCAAGTGAAGGTCACTCCTACAAGGACATCCTATGAGTCGTAGGACACACTACGACTCGTATATGTAGACTCGTAGCAAGAACTAAAGAGCCAAAATGTTGGACTAAAAACTGAAGACCAAGAATACAAGACAAACATACGAGTCGTAGGTCACGCAACGACTCGTACCTATTAGTTGTACCAGTTTAGTCCAAGATGCCAAGGACCTGATATGAGACCCCGACAACAACTCATAGGTCATCCTACGAGTCGTAACGAGACTTATTAGCTGCCAGCTGTCTTTTCTGTGTAAATTTTAGGGTTATTTTATAAATACTATATATAATTGAAGTTAGGTTTTTGAGAGAGAGTTCGATCATCTACTATTATATTTTGAATCTTCTCTTAGTTTTTTAGAGTAGTTTATTATTCTCTATTGGAAAACCCATTTTGGGGATTGCAAATCTTACTTTGTACTCATTGTTGATCAATCAAGCTTGTTGGCTTGTAAATTTTGGTGCCCATTCTCTTCATTGTTGTTAGTGAAACTCTCAACTATGTTTATCATGTGCATTTTTGTGTGTTTTGCTTTAGCCATGAGTAGCTAAGCACCCACAACTTGGGGTTGAGGAAAACATGCATAGTTGACTTGAAATAACCTAGGTTTCTTGCATTTCTATGATTGGGGTTTTGCATGTATAATCTATTTCCCTTTATTTTTATCATTCTTTGGTGGTGGCCAACACTAAACCCCACCTACTATCACGATCCCGACGAATGTAGTGATTTATAGAAAAAGGAAAGTAGATGACAGAATTTGATTAACGTATTATCGTCTAATCAATCAAACCTGATCAAGGGGAGGTTGACTGGGACTATTGGTAACGATTAGTTGGCACGCCATGGTGGCCAACCAAGTGACATGGTGAAATTCGACCTTCGCCTTTACAAGAGGGCTAGAAGAACCTAAGTTACCGTTCTGCATCCAAATCACCAATTATAGTTATGTTATCTAGGGTAATCGAGTCAACGAACTATGAGGAACACAATTCTTGAGTTATTCCCAAAATTGAGTATTTCCTTGCATTATAGTTACTGTTTATTTTATTTTATTTTTGAATCATAATCCCCCCCCCCCCATTTAGAGATTGTAGTTATAAATACTAGAAATGATTAGTAGTGAAGTCTTGTAGTCAAGCCCTGTATCCCTATGGATTTGACCCTAACCTCGGTTATGTTAATTACTGACAACGATCACTTTCTTATTGGAGCGTGAACATCATCAGTCAGCCCAAAGTGTACAATCTCTCAGATAGTGGCTTGCTTGGTCGCACTTGTAGCATGCATCACTCCCCTCGCGATACTTATCGATGTGTAACTTGTAACATGTACCACGTAGTGATTTATCTCATGAACCTTGAGCCACACTAGCTTGTGACTGAGACCCACAGGCTCCAACATTCTAGGACCTCTGATCATTTCTAACTCTAGGCGCAAGTGTACTAGCAGATGATGGTGCTGGAAATTGGTTACCATTGCCTTTCTTCCCAACCTCATGGCTGGATGTTTTAGCTTTCTTGCTTCTGAACTTTTCCCTATCATGTTACCTCTCCTTATTAGCTTGTAGCACAAAGGTTATCAATCTCCCTATATCCATGTCACTCACGAGCATAGCTCCCCTCCCATCTCTCTTTGGCCCTCTATTCAACCATCAACGTATATCCCCATCCTTCCTCTCATATCAACAACCATGTCTGAAGCATAGCGAGATAGTTGTGTAAACTTCAGCCTATACTATTGAACAGTCATAAAGCCTTGTTTCAAGTTTAAGAACGCTCTTAACTTTACCTCTCTTCTCTCCATTGGGAAGAAATGCCCTAAGAAAACTTCCTCGAACATAGCCCAAATCATCATGGGAATTCTCTCCTCTACCCTTTTTCCACTGGTCATACCACAGTCTAGCCATACCCTTTAGTTGATAAGCAGCCAGTTCCACTCGGTCAGCATCAACCATATGCATCACCTGGAACACTTTTTAGAGCTCCTCCTCTTAGTTCTCAGGATCCTCAGCGGATGTAGACCCTATGAACTCAGGTGGATTCATCCTTAAGAATTCTCGAACTCTAGAAGTGTCTTGGAGATCCTGTCAGGCCACTCTTGTCTCGTAGCAGGTGCCATGACCGCCTGGGCTAGAGTTTGGATGGCCTGGAGAAGCTCAACATTGGAGACCTCATCTTGCGGGGGCTGCACAATAGGGAAAGCTTGTTCCACGGGCTCCTCGTGTCCTTGAGGCTCAGGTAGATTGGCAGTTTGTCTGGCGAGACGTCCTCTACCTCTGACGGCTCTTCTAGGAGGCATGATCAGAATTCTGCAACACGCAAAGCAAAAATTAGAATAGAACTTTCATAGAGTATAACTCTATAGAACGATTTAGAACATGAATAAAGGGAAACAACTCCTAATATCCTATAGCCTCTTTCTTTTCAAGTATGGTCGACAACACACGTATACACAAGAATCCATTAGACACGGCTTCATAGACTCTCTAGGACACTTGAACTCATGCTCTGATACCAAGTTTGTCAAGCCCCGGGAAGGGACCCAAGATGTGGCCGACACCTAGAGACTATTACTAGTCCCCAAGCAAATCACTTGTGCTCATCACATTCATTCAATCAACAATCTTACTGATGAACGAAACATAAAGTAGAATAAATGGGCACATCTCCTTATCTAATCTCAAATAATAATAATATAAATGAAAGGCTAGTAGAAAGAAACTAGCTCACAAGTCTTAAGACTAATATTTGACTCTAGTTTATGAAGCTTCTATCACTATTAAGTGGTGCCAATGATAGACTCATGGCCACCTTAATCAAAATAAAAGTTAAGTAAATCTAATTCTAAAGAAAGATGAAATAGGTAATGAATCCTCCAAAGTAGGGGAGGCTCATTAATTTGATAAACATCCAGAGATTCTTAACGATGCGCTTGTTGATGACCTCTATTCCGTATATCTATATCATAAAAAATGATGCAGTCCAAAAGGAGACTTCAGTACTTGGAATGTACTCTTATGTAAAATAGCTAAATGAAATTGAAACAGGTAGAACAATATAAAAACAACAATCAACTCAATATAGAAACAAATCAGTATGTCAATAATCTATCTAAAAAAATAATAAAGAGTAGACAAGTGACTCATCAGTCAATCAACTCATCAATCAAATCAGACTCGTCTCAGAAGGACTCATCTTAACTCATCTAATCACATCTTATCTCATCTCATCTCAGATTACTCAGTTTGGGAACTTTCTGGGAGTTTCTCTTATCCAACAATAATTACTTAGGAGCCAGTGATTGTACAACAATCCCGCTAATGTTGCCACAGTCGTTCCGTACTTGCCAAGTATGGACGAATAGAATATACTAAGGACCACCACCAAATCAAACTAGTTCTCTATTGTTTCAGGGACTCTATCAAGAGGGACCTCAACATAATATGATGTGATGGTCCTAATCGTCACCTAAGCTTGGCTACATAGTTTGGAAAGTGCTAGCTGGACTAATTCTTACTCTTTTGGTACTCGATACTCCTCTCATGACTCAATCCTCATAAAATAATTCATCCATTTAAACTATCTCAATCAAACCATTTCAATCAGGATTATGGAGGTACAATCTTTCAATCAGTCTCATAGAGACTTTAATCATCTCATCAATCAACATCTTAATCAATAGCTCAAAGCTAAGAACAATCATTAGGGAAGAATTGAATAGACAAATTGTTAGAGTTTATTTATGGAGACTCAAGAGGCTACCAAGTTTTATCAACTCATCATCATTCTCACATCACAATCATAATCGACATTCTCAATCAAGGCTCAGACTTAGTCCTTATCTTCTTTCATGCATGCTTTTAAGGGTTTATGCAATATCTTATCAAAAAGTTTAACGTAGGGTTTCTTTTGGATTCCTTAGCTTCAGAGTTGGTGTAATAAGTTTAGTGTACCTTCTCGCAAATTTTCAATCCACTCTTAAATGTTTAGGAAAAACTCTTATTCTAGAAAATAGGTCATGTTACATACACCTTAGGCAAGACTGCTCAAGGAATCATCTTTGCAATTAGAAAGCCACCCTTTTGTCAAAGGTTATATACCTGACGACATATTTTTGTGAGAATTGATGTGAATGATCCAAACTAAAACACATGATGGATTTGGAATAAACATACTTATCATACCTCTTTCTTTTCTTCTAGATGAACATTAATCAAAATCTTCCGAACATTGAGATGGTCACTTTCACTCCAGATATCCTACAAAATTGGCGGCAAAACATCGGTGGAACGCACAGGGATGAATTCAGAAGACTTCTTGGTGGGTTCCTATCACTCATGTTAATTCAGGAGAACAAAATGCTCCTCATTCTTTTGATGAAATTTTGGGATCCGAGCATGGTGACTTTCAGATTCTTAGACTTTGAAATCACTCCCACGTTAGAAGAATTTAACACACTTATGGAGCTACCTATTTATGGAAGGTTTCCAATATGCCCGTCGACTATAACTGGGCAGGGATTTCTAAGACTCCTAGGGCTGCACGTCTTTCCATCCCTGTGGAACATAGAATGTGGGAAGGCTGGATTATCTCTTCAGGAGATTCGCTCAACTTAAGGGCTTCAGTGAATATCGCAGAGAATTTGCTTGCACTCACCAGCAATTGATAAGTATGTGGCTGAAGGTATTTGTACTTCTTTTTTGGGGGATTATGGTCTTTCCAATGAGATATTATTTCATTGACATCAACATCCTCACCATAGTCATGGACCTATATGTGCCACAAAACTTCACCTTGGTATACATAGTCCTTGCTGAGGTATTTCGATCACAATCTACCTGTGCAAAAAGGCATGACTTCTTTGGGGGCTGCAATTATTACTATAGGTTTGGGTGATTTAGCATTTCTACCATCGACCCCTGCTATTAGTCGCTCACAATATGATCCAAAGTCATGAAGATCATCTCTGCTATTGGGGTGGGCCAGTTGGAGAAGGAAAATGGCGCACATTCTTGACTAATCTCACCGAAGACTCTATTCAGTGGAAACTTAATTCGGTACATAAATCGGCATTTGTTAGAACTCGATACGTATATTTCTTTGAGCTGATTGGGTTGAGAGGTGTCCAACTATATGCACCTCTCTGATTCATGCAACAGTTAAGAGTCATCCAAGATGTGCCACTATGGTCACGCATGGTATTGCACAAAAATGATCTTGTTTCAGTCACTATGATAAGGATTGCAGATAGAATGGAATCATATGATCATGATCAACATGGGGAATGAGAATTAGTGCACACCAGAATACTATGCCTGGCGCACCACTGTAAGCCACAGGGTTCAGCCTAATGCAGAGGGATCCAGTGACTTTGTGGATAATCAGTGGGTGACTTGGATCAGAAAAGAGGTACTCCAGGGTATAAAGCTCACAACGCCCATGTACTACTAAATTGCTGTAGGACTTATGGATCATTTGATCCTAAAGATAGAAGAAGATCTAGAGGAGGACCCAAAAGAAGATCTAGAGGAGGACCAGGAAGGAGATTCGGAGGAGGACCCAGAAGAAGATCCTGAGGAGGACTCAGAAGAAGATCCTGAGGAGGACCCAGAGGAAGATTCAGAGGAGGACCCAAAAAAAGATCCAAAAGAAGGGCCTGAAGATGACCCAGAGGGTGGAGCCATAGAAGAAGAACCTATCCCGGCAATATAAGATGACCGCTCTGAGAACGCATCTATAGGGTCTGATAGCGTAGAAGGTTCAAAAGCAAGCTCAAGCCCTCCAAAATATTACCTAAGGTCGTACTATGACTTGGATTTCGATGATGATGATAAACCATTTTGTCCATAGTTTCATCCCTTTGTACTTTTTCTTGTTCCACTGTAGGGTCACATGACTCACCTTTGTGTACCATCTTCCCTTTTCCTCGCTTTCATTATCTAGTTCCCTACCCAACAACTCTGTTGTATGACTTAAAACATTTCAGTCAATGAAAGTTATGTCATTCTGAATCTAGAGGGTGTTTAATTAGGATCATTTATCATCAAATTAACTGCGACGTAGACTAACCTCTAGTAGAAAGAGGCTCCATATATTAGGATATACCTTGAATGTCGTCATATTAGCGTATATATGTGTTACATGTTTACTTTATACATCTTCTCCTTTCTTTAAAATATTTCCCAAACTAACATAGTTTTCATTTTCTTTTCTTCCTTTTTATTAGTTATTATTAATCCTAAAAAATGTTGATTTGTGTCAACTTACAAACTGGCTGACTCACGTTACAACCTTCAATCAAGAGGAAAGATGACTAGTAGGGAAGAATTTGATGCCACATGAATATGATAATACCTATCAAAACCCTAAAGGTTCCCAAAATATGGATCAAAATGATGAGAAAATGGCTCAAATGGCGCAAGAGTTAGAAGCCCTGCGGGAGGATCTACATCAAGTGCGAGACTTGGCTAAGCTTTTGGCTAGCACTTTGCGGACCTTCAAAACACCCATTCACTTTCCAAAAATTAACTTGCCCACTATAAACTCACTAAAATTACCTAAGTAAACCCAACATGCTCCAAGTCATGGTCAAGCATCATTGGTTGTTTCATCAAGAGTCAAGACCATTCATGATCATCCTACACAGGACTACACGATGCCTATCTACCCAGATATACAGCAGATGCTTGAGACACACACTGCCACTTTTTATGAGCCATATGTGCCACTTGTATATACTGTTGAAGCTCCTACTTTTACAACCCAAGCCATGGTTAGAGTTTCGTATGAGGTCGATCAATATGCGAAAGTAGAGAAAGATGCTCGCTTGAAGGAAGATGAGTCGATAAATGCCCAACTTCACGGTCTGAGAAAACTGTTAAAAATTTTACAAGTAACTAGAGGAGTGGAGAGCCGGGATTATGATGACTTGTTTATTCACCCCGACATCGATATGTCGATAGGGTACAAGCCGCCAAAGTTTGAACTATTTGTTGGGACAGGTGACCCTCATGTGCATCTGAGGACGTATTGTGACAAGTTGGTTGGTGTAGGGAGAAATAAGAAGTTAAGGATGAAATTGTTCATCTGAAGTCTGTCTGGAGTTGCCTTGACTTGGTATACACGTCAAGATCCTCGCAAATGGTGTGATTGGCAACAAATGGTAGATGACTTCATGAAGTATTTCAAATTTAACACTGAAATCACTCCAGAAAGGTTCTCATTAGCCAATATACAAAAGAGACCATCTGAGAGTTTCCAGGAATACGCAAGGCACTATAGGACTAAGGCTGCCAGGGTCCAATCGCTGCTGGATGAGGGTGAGCTTTCCAAGTACTTTATTCAAGCTCAAGAAGGCACCTACTTTGATAAGATGATGTCAATGATAGGCCAGAAGTTTGTCGAATTAGTTAAGATGGGGGAGTTTATAGAAGAAAGCATCAAATCTGGGAAGATTTAGTCTATGGTTGCATTATAAGCTGCAAGCAAGGCCATGCAATAGGGATATTTCAGTGGCAGCAAGAAGAAAAAGGAAGATGTCTCAATTGTCACTTACCACCATAAAGGTTCGTCCCATCGATATCCCAACAATCCTCAAATTATTGCTCACGCTCCATATAAGCCATACTCGGTATATAATACCCAACCACACTATAACCCACATCGAGCACCAACACGACAAAATCCACCAAGATCGTATGTCCCTGTTCAATCACCTGTCCGCCAGAATAGACCAGTATATGCACCAAGACCCCGTCCGAATCTTGAGGCTAGAAATACTTGCACTTACACGCCCATTGTCAAACCTTATGCTCAATTATTTAAAAGATTGAGGGCTGGAGGGGTGTTGCAGGCGGTTGAAGGAAGACTCCCCGATCTAATTGCTCCTAACTTTGATGGAAATAACTGATGCACGTACCACTTTGGAATTCAAGGACATGACACAGAAGACTGTTACGAGTTGAAGAATCAGATAGAGTCTCTAATAAAAAGGTGTATAATAGAATGCACTCTAACACCTCCAAATGTGACCAATGATCCTTTGCCGAATCATGAGAATTGAAAAGTCAACATGGTCATCCTAGAAGGAGAATATGACTTAAAAAGGAATTGTCTTACCCAATTAGAATACTGAAGAAGTTGTTACTACATCTCCAGCATAACTTGTTGTCACAGTTCAATTAAGGGAGCCTTTGACTGTTCAAACCTACTTGCCAAGAGCTGTGATAACCACTTTGATCACTGAAAAGTCTGAGTATGACATCAAAGCAGTCCCGTGGGATTACTAAGCGAAAGCTAAAGGTAAGTTGATTGATATTGCTACAGCTCAAGGGATGACTAGGTCTAGAAGGTGTTATGCTCCCGCAGATCTTAATCGAGGAATTATAGGGAAGGAACAGAATTTGAAGAAAAATATCACCGATGCCAAAGCTGCTAAATTTTGGAAGAAGATGCAGCCCAAAGGCTATTCAGTTGAACAGAAGTTAAAGAAAACACCTGCCCAAAAATCCATTTTGTCGCTACTCATGTGTTCTGAAGCCCATAGGAACACTTTGATAGAAGTGTTAAATGGAGTTTACATTTCAAAAGAGACCATAGGTGAAACTCTAACTGTAACCATTGGACGAGTCGCGGAAGCTAATAAGATCTCCTTTCATGATGATGAGATATCGAAAGAAGGTGCTGGACAAAACAAAGCGCTTCATATCACAGTGAAATGTTATGACAAGATCATGGGTCGAGTTCTGATTGATTGTGGTTCTGGATGCAATATCTGCCCTTTCAAGACACTAAGAGAGTTAGGTGTGAACATAGGGGAGATAAGAGAGAGTCGTGTAAAACTTAGAGCATTAGATGGGGCACAGACAAGTGTTATTGGAGAAGTATATCTCATGTTATAATTGGGACCAACTAAATTCACCATTTTATTCCAAATCATGGATGTGTCATCTAGCTACAACTTCTTGCTAGTAAGACCATGGATCCATATGGCGAAAGCCATGCCATCAACCCTTCATCAATATGTAAAGTTTAAGTGGGATTGCACCAAAGTTACCATCCATGGAGAACACAATCATCCCATATATTTTGTCGATTCTGTTCTAATCACTGAAGAGTTAAAAGGAGCCACTTTTCATACTTTGGAAATTATGCAAGTTGTGAAGACTCATGGAAAAATAGGGTCAGATGATAGGAAATTGTCAGGCGCAGCAACGATGGTTGCTTCAGAGATGTTGAAGTAAGAATATCAGCATAAACGGGACTTGACCCCAAGCGTAATGGCATAACTGAACCAATGTAGCTGTAGCATTAGAAAGATACCTCTGGACTTGGATATCGGCCTATATTAGAATAAGTTCTAATCTTAAGTCCAGCAGTGAAAGATGACATCATGGAAGGAATAGAAAATTTGTTCATGTTAATGATCGGAGATGAGAAAAGGATAGATCTCAGGAAATTAACCATTCATGATGCCAAGCCTGGAGAAGTGTTGCAGAATTGAAGCGTCTGCCTATCTCTGTTTCAGCAAGAATCATGGTAGTGTGGAAAGTAGTAGTTTTTAATATTTGCACAAGCAAAATCAATACTTGAATCATGTTTAATCCTTTTGCCGTTTGTGTCTTTTTAAAATTTGGAGTACTTCTGAATAAAAGTCTTATATTCTAAAACTATCCCATTACTTTTAAAGTATTTGCTTCTCTCTTTTTTTATTTATGTTGCTTATCATTTATATTTTTCAGCATTCATATTAATAAAAATCCTAGTTCAACGATTAGAACATGTAACGAGTTCGTCGAGCAACAAAAAAGCCATGAATTGGATCATGAGGAATATGATGAGCGTGATGCCAAAAAATCTACCACATGAGATCGAGCATCTTGAAAGTCAAAAGAAACCCAACATGGAAGAAACAAAGATTGTTAATCTAGGAGACGAAGGAGTCACAAAGGAAACACAAGTCAGCATACATTTGAAAATAGAAAGGAAGCAGGAGTTAATAGGCTTGCTTAAGAAATATGTTGATATATTTGGTTGGTCTTATGATGACATGCCAGGATTAAGTACTGACATGGTCTTGCACAAATTGCCAATCGATCCCTCTTGCCTGTCAGTCAAGCAAAAGACAAGAAAATTCAAGCCCTATTTGAGTCTAAGGATCAAAGAAGATATAACTGAACAAATTGAAGCGAATGTCATAAAAGTTACAAATTATCCCACAAGGTTGGCCAACATTATGCAGTATCAAAGAAGGATGGAAAAATCAAAATATGTGTAGATTATCGAGATCTCAATTGAGCCAACCCTAAGGATGATTTTTCTCTTCCAAACATTGACATAATCTTTGATAGTTGTGCAAAATATGAGTTGCAATCATTTATAGATTATTTTGCGGGATATCTCCGAATCTTGATGGATCCAGATGATGCTAAAAAGATAGCATTCATCATACCATGGTGGGCATATTGCTATAGGGTGATGTCGTTTGGTCTTAAGAATGCTGGAGCAACCTACATGAGGGCTATGACCACTCTTTTTCATGACATGATCCACAGAAAAATTAAAGTATATGTGGATGATGTCATTATCAAGTCCAAGAAGAGCTTAGACCATTTGGACAATTTGTAGAAGTTCTTCGAAAGATTGCGAAAGTATAACTTGAAATTGAATCTAGCAAAGGGCGCATTTGGAGTATCCGCAGGAAAACTGTTAGGATTCATTGTTAGTCGAAAAGGTATAGAGTTAGATCTATCAAAAGTCAAAGAAATCCAAGAACTACCTCCTCCTACGACTAAGAAGGATGTGATGAGTTTCCTAGGCAGACACAACTACATCAGCCGGTTCATCGTTTAGTCTATAGTAATATGTGAGCCCATTTCAAGTTGTTAAAGAAAGATGCTGCCACAAAATGAATGGTAGAATGTCAAAGGGCTTTCGACAAAATCAAGAAATATTTATCCAATCCACTAGTGTTGGTCCTACCTGAGCTGAGAAGGCCTTTACTGCTATATTTATCTGTTATAGATGGTGCATTTGGGTGCGTATTGGGACAATATGATGAGATAGGTAGAAAAGAACAAGCCATTTAATATTTAAGTAAGAAGTTCACCCCATGCAAGGCAAAATATACCTTGTTGGAACGAATTTGTTGTGCTTTGACTTGGATCGCACAAATATTTAGGCACTACCTATCCGCATACACCACGTACTTAATCTCAAGAATGGATCCACTCAAGTATATCTTTCAGAAGCCGATGTCTACAGGGAAATTAGCAAAATGGAAAATTTTGCTGAGTGAATTCGACATTGTGTATGTGACACAGAAAGCCATTAAAGGACAAGCCTTGGCTGACTACCTGGCAGAAAATCCAGCAGATCCAGATTATAAGCCACTCAAAACCTACTTCCTTGATGAAGAGGTGTTGTTCGTAGAAGAAGCCATAGCAGAGGCATACGATGGGTAGAGGCTGTTTTTTGATGGAGCATCAAATTCCAAAGGAGTTGGAACAGGAGCAGTTCTAATTTCAGAGACATGCCAATACTATCAAATTTCAGCCGAGATCAGATTTGATTGTACGAACAACATGGCGGAGTATGAAGCTTGTATCCTAGGACTCACATGGTTGTAGACATGGACATCAAAGAGCTCCTGGTAATAGGTGATTTTGATTTGTTGATTCATCAAGTTCAAGGAGAATGGGCTGCTAAAGATGTTAAGA
This sequence comes from Solanum sejunctum, assembly GCA_025642045.1. Taxonomy (NCBI): domain Eukaryota; kingdom Viridiplantae; phylum Streptophyta; class Magnoliopsida; order Solanales; family Solanaceae; genus Solanum; species Solanum sejunctum. The sequence goes on along the minus strand of JAOTQJ010069539.1, from coordinate 857 downwards.
TCCTTCCTTACTTGTATTACATAAAGGAGTTGAGTGAGAGATTCACGAAGATTGAATTCAAACATGTCCCTTGAGCTCAAAATAAGTTTGTCGATGCTTTAGCAACATTGTGCTCAATGATTCAGCATCTAGACAAGAATTACATCGATCCTATTAGGGTGGAGATACACAACCAGCATGCATATTATTTTCATGTAGATGAGGAATTACGTGTAAAACCATAGTACTACAATATCAAGAGGTTGATAGAAGCACAAGCATACCCTGAAAATGCCACAAACAAGCAAAAAAGGACATTAAGAAGAATGGTCAATCATTTCTTTCTCAATAGGGAAATCATATACAGGAGGACTCCAGATTTAGGATCACTAAGATGTGTCGACGCCATAGAAGCAACTAGACTTTTGGAAGAGATACATGCAGAAACATATGGGACTCATATGAATAGGTTCACACTGGCAAGAAAGATTTTAAGAGCCAGATATTTTTAGATGATGATAGAGAGAGATAGTATTCGACACGTACAAAACTACCATCAATGCCAAGTGCATGGAGATTTTATACGAGTCCCACCAAGCAAGCTCAATGTGATGGGTTCTCCTTGGCCATTTGCCACTTGGGGCATGGATGTAATTGGGCCCATAGAGCCCGTTGCTTCAAATACACCATTTCATTCTGGTAGCTATTGATTATATCACAAAATAGGTTGAAGCTTCAACATACAAGGCTGGGACTAAAAAGGCAGCGGCAGATTTTGTTCGTAATAATATAGTTTGTTGATTTGGAATTCCAGAATCAATCCTCACAGACAATGCGCCAAACCTTAATAGTGATCTTATGCATGAGATTTGTGAATG
>JAOTQJ010069529.1:0-13254 GCA_025642045.1 Solanum sejunctum | reverse complement strand
ATTCCATCCATCCAGGATCGACTAAGATGTACCATGACCTGAAAGGAGTGTTTTGGTGGGGAGGCATGAAAAAGGACTTTGCAGAATTTGTGGCTCAATGTCCAAATTGTCAACAAGTGAAGATAAAAAACCAAAAGCCAGGAGGTTATATGCAGTGTATAGAACTTCCAAACTGGAAGTGGGATATGATCAATATGGACTTTGTTGTTGGTTTTTTCTCGCTCATTTCAGAAATTTGACTCTATATGGGTAATAGTTGAAAGACTAACAAAGTCAGAACACTTCCTACCTGTCAAGAGTGATCATACGGTGGAAGAATATGCCAAATTGTACCTTAAAGAGATAGTCAGGCTACATGGAGTCCCAATCTCCATTATATATGATCGAGGGGCTCAATTCACTGCGAAGTTTTGGAAATCTTTCCAAAGGAGTTTAGGAACATAAGTAAATTTGAGTACAACATTCCACTCTCAAATAGATGGTCAAGTAGAACGCACTATTCAGACACTTAAAGATATGTTTGCGAGTTTGTGCATCAGACTTTAAGGGTAGTTAGGTGGACCATTTGCCACTTATTGAGTTTTCCTATAATAATAGCTACCATTCAAGTATCAAGATGTCACCTTATGAAGATCTGTATGAAAGGAAGTGTAGGTTACCAATTGGATGGTTTGAAGTGGGTGAAACCACCTTACTTGGGCTAGATCTAGTACACCAAGCCATGGAAAAAGTTAAGGTAATACAGCAGCGGCTAGAAATAGCCCAAAGTTGTCACAAATTATATGCAGATGCTAGGAGGAGAGGGATAGAATTTTTAGTAGGAGATTAGGTAATTTTAAAGGTGCCTCCAACGAAAGGGGTCATGAGGTTTGGTAAGAAAGGAAAACTAAGCCCACGTTACATAGGGCCTTATGAAATTATTAAGAGGATCTGGAAGGTTATATATGAGCTAGAGCTACCCCAGGAGCTTTCAAGGGTTCATCCAGTTTTCCATGTATCAATTCTTCGAAAGTGCATAGGTGATCCATCCTGTACCACTCCTATTGAGGAAGTGGAAATTATAGAAGATCTCACTTATGAAGAGGTACCTGTTGCTATTCTGGATCGTCAAGTTAGGAAGCTGAGGAATAAAGAAATAGGTTCAATGAAGGTCCTTTGGAGAAATCAGCAAGCAGAAGAGATAACCTGGGAGGCTGAGGACGTGATGAAGTCAAAATACCCTCATTTGTTTGAAGCTAAAGAGGACACCCAACATGCAAAATTAGAACACTAATAGGTACGTGTGATTGAATACTTATTTTGTTGTCAAAGGTTTGTTTAAATAAAGGTCTATGCATGGTTAAGCTACCCAATTGTGCTAACATTCAAGGACGAATATTCCTAAGGGGCGAGGATGTAACACCCTCCCACATTTTACATGTACTAATGTTGTGTGGAATAAATCATGATGTGGATTGGTCAAAATTAATGTCAATTCTTGCAAGTGCTTGATTCTCGTGTTGACGGGCAATATAGGTATCTAATGCTTAAGAGGGTAGAGTCTATATGTGTTTTATGTTAAATTGAGGATATCACAACCCTAAAGAAAGTAAGAGAATTAAGGTATTTGTATGAATTAATAATCTAGTAGGTGAGTCACCTACTTGCTTAGCTTGAGTTTGCTAGCTAAACGGAGATGAGGGTCGACATCAAATTTGTCCAAGATCGATTATAGATAAAATCCATTTTAAGGGTGTAATTTTAGCCCATGTTTTATCATAATAAATGGACCTTATTTTTAGTCCAATAAGAGTGTAAAGAAATTACCAAGTATATCCCAAACTACTTGACTATTTGGGCCAAAAACAAATTAAGAGGAAAGCTGGAAATTAGCAGCCAAAGTCCATCAGATTTGATGCTCTTTTAGGCCCAATTTTGGGTAACTAGCTACTACACAATTAGCCCAATATTATATGGTATTTGGTGGTCAATAATCCAAAGGAACGTCATCCAAATGAGGCCTTTAAATAGGGGTCACAAGCTGAAATTTTCAGTCCCTTTTACACTTAGAAAAAATTTCAGCTTTCCCCAATCTTCTCTCTACACTTTCTTAAACCAAGAAAAGCAGCCACAAGGAACTTTCAAGATCTTAATGGAACACTGGATCTTGAATAACAAAGGTAAGTAATTATAGTAGTGTATGTAGTATTATTTGTTCATAGAAAACAAGAAGTATATGCTAGTATATTTGTGCGGAAAATTCTGGGCAGATTGGGTCCTAAGTGTTGTTGTGAACGTTTCTTGTTGTTCAAGAGGATTTTTCTTTAATTGGCGGGCTGTATTATTAAGAGAATTTGATGTTCTTAACATGATTTGAGTTATTGAAATTATCCTAAGATTGCTGCCCAGATTTTGGTTTCATTTAACAAATGAGTTTTATTGTTCTATCTTAAGTGTAATGTTGATCGGAATTTGTGGACTGTTGGATTTAAAGCTACTGGATCATGTCCTTAATGACTTCTTGGGTGTTGATCTAAGACTATATTAGCACCATTTGTATGTGTAAATATTGTTGGAATAGTTTGGTTAGAGTTGGAAAAGGTTTTAAATTGTCGACGTCAAAATGTAGTGAAGAGGGGGGGGGGGGGGGGTAACATTATGCTGTCCATTTGTAGGTTGTGTAGAATTATAATATGTTGTTCCATGACCTTCCCCTACTTTGGGACTATTTTTATACTATATTAAGACTAGTTTAATATGGTAACAACATTGTAGACAATTTAGGTAAAGTTAAAATACATTTGGGATTGTTAACGTTGAAGTGTGGAGAAAGGATGTAACGTTGTGCCACTTGTTTGTATGTTGTGAAGAATTATTATGTGTTATGCTTTGTGGGCTGTTATAAGACTGTTAAGGGTCTGAAATGAGTTTTATATGATGTGCACATAAGAATGGTTGCAAGAAAATACGATTATAAGTGAAAAGGTTGAAGGAATGCCTTTACATCACTAATTAAAAGTTGATGTCCCGGTGATCATTTCTATGATATTGGGCTGTCAAGAAGTGTTTCTTTGCTGCAAATACTAGTATTATTGCCTAATTTGATATAGATAAATATTTAGGGTAAAATCAGCCACTCCAAGGTAGTAATGAGTTCCCACAACGAGGTATGTAAGGTTACTTGATTTCGTATCATTTGGCATGAAATATATATCCCTTGGTAAGTAAAGCCATATCTCTACTCCTATACGACAAGCAGCCATAACTCCACTCTTTCACATATTCATATGCTCCTATATGTAGTCACCTTCAAATGCACATACATACGTGGATACCAAGTACATGAGTTTTTGTTGCTAAACAAAGTTCATGAGTTGTTTCATTTCATACATATTCCATTGCTTATGTAACATACTCTCTTCATTGCCATATTGTCTTGTATGATTATTTACATGTCACATGCTGCCTATACAGCCTTATAGCTTTAATATTTTAACCACCAAAAGAATCATCTCAAAAGTAATTGAAAGATAAAGTATATAGTTTATGATGGGTGGTAGCCCGAGGGGTGGAGGCATCACCTAGCCAGGGACGATCCTATCACGGGTAGTAGCCCTAGGGGTTAAGAAAGAACCTAGCCAGGGATGATCCCAATATAATTTACCACTAATCAGCTGGTCATTTACAGTACATAATATGTATAGATTATACAATAAAGGTAAAGCAATATAATGAACTTAAAGTACATGATTCCAAATTATATCCAAAGGTGGTCTCTTATTCTACACTAGTGCATGGTTTCATTTAAGTTGTTATTTCATATACATTATTTGTTGCCTTGCATATTCATGTACATTATCTCGTACTGAGTCCCTTGCCAGGGACCTATATTTTATCCTACAGGTATAGCTGCTAGTAGATCTCCCAGTAGAGTCCAGGACATCCAGCTGTTGTTACCAAGCTCCAGGTTGTTCCAGAGCTTTGTGTATATCTAAAGCTTATATGTTTGTATTGTACAGTTATTCAAGGCGAGGCCTGTTCTGACCTTTATTCAATACTTTCTATTGTCTAGAGGCTTTGTTGACTATGTAAATTAAAGTGTGGTCATGTCTCGTACCTTCTACACTGTGGCCCCAATGGCCTAGTCATATGCATTTTTTTTGGCTTGTATTACTATTTCCTTGCACAAAGGCATGTTAAATATAGAAATCCTTTATAAAGTATATAGAAAATGAATAGCTATAGGTTGGTTCTCCCGAGCATTATCGGCAGCGGGTACCGGTCCACCTAATGGGACTTGGGGTGTGACAATGGGGACTATTTGAGGGCTCAAAAACTCAACCACTAGGGTGATGGGTGCGATCATCACCAACCTAGTTGAGGGGTTGATAGCTCAATCACTAGGGTAATAGGTGTGATCATCGCTAACATTATTGAGGGGTTTGTACCTCACACACTAGGGTGATGGGTGTTATCATTAATAAACCCCTTACATACTAGGATGATGGGTGCTATCATCACCAACCCCAAGGGGTTTATACCTTGGAGATCTAGATTGGTCTATGTTTCACATATGGTATCCTATATGAGTATGATTTATTTAAGCATATTTTACTCTAGCATTGATCATACATGTCATCTTGTTATAATATGCCTATTGCTTATTGTTGCGTATTTCGATTACATTGCTATCTCTTATTGTATTGCATCCCACATACTTAGTACATTCAAACATACTAATGCATACTCTTGCCCATGTGATATCACCATGTAGGAACCGGTGCCCAAGTTGATCCTTCTCCTCCTCCACATGGCTAGACGGTGATATTCCAAGCTTGTTGGTGAGTCCTCCATTTCGAGGACCTTGCTCTATGCTACTATTATCTTTGTATTGAGACATTTTCTTATGTTCTATTTACTATGAGGGTGAGCCTGGTAGCTTTGTCTTGGCGCACGCTCTATCTATGTATTAGAGGTTTTTATTGGAGATGTTATGTATTTATGTATAAGCTTTGACTCTTGACTCTTGATTATGATGTTTATGAAAGTTTTCCCTTAGCTTTATTTCCCCTATTCTTAATCTATATGTCTTTTGTATGCTTTCGTGACCAAGGATGTGTAATGACAAGTTAAGAGACATGTTTGGTGTTTCTTCGGATTCCACATTCACTGTGTCACTTCTAGGCCTAGGGCTTGGGTCATGTCAGCATTGGAGAGAGCTGTACTACTAGCTAGCATTCTAGCTGGCTATGAGATTGACTGGGTTTGCGTTATGGCTGAGTAGATCCACAAGTCAGCGATCTGTACCCATACTGCTTTGCCTTTTCCTATCCTGATACATAGATTATGCAATGCAGCTAGGGTACATGTTTCTCTCTATTTGGACCCATATGTAGAGGTTGTGCACACCATGGATCCCAGCTAAATCATTGTTGAGGAGAACTTAGTGTCCCTACAAAGAGCAGTTTCTCCTCCCATACCAGATTCATTCCCCGTTGAGCCACAGACTTAGGAGTAGACCCCAGTCACCACTAGCGCTACTCCAACTACCTCAGAGCTGCCTCCAACTATTGTGACCGAGGTGATGCCATCCTCAAGCACACTTACTCTAGCACCTTCTGCTTCATAGGTTGACTTTGCAGACTTTTCTCTTATGTCATATTTTGCTCTTTAGGAGTTGGTACGTAGGGTAGCGAAGACAAAGCTCTGGTTAAGCAAGTTAGCTAGCCAGATCAGACCATGGGTCCATCAGATAGACTATGACTTAAAGGAGAGGGCCAAGGCATACACTCGTAAGTTGATAGATGAGAGAGTCATAACAGTGGATGCCAAAGTAAATGCCTTCGAGGATAGGGTCCAAAAGAGACTCGAGGATGCCCAGCCTGCTGACATAATTGTTGTTGCTGAGGAGTTAGCCAAGTTAAGCCCGACTTATTGAAGATGTTAGCAGTCTTGATAATAGTTCCATAGTAGGCACTGGCTGATGATGATGTATTTGACCTATTCGATGACAGCCCACATGCCCACGGGAAAAGGCCACATGAAAGTGATGACCTAGCGATGAGCCGGAAGAGGCCCTGGACTGATGATGATATTGCAGCACTGGAGGAGTAGATCACTAATGTGGTGGTGCAGGAGTCCTTACTCTGCAACATTGAGTAGGGACTGAGAGCAGCATATAGCACAAATAGAGGGTAGCTCGCATACAGCTACAGCCCAGACCATCGAGGAGATTGGACCCTAGGGGCCGAGGACCCCCAGGATCAGATGGATGCCGGTGCTTGAGTACCATTGTGTTTGATATTTTTGACCTCCGACCTTATTTGCTACATTTGGATACTTTATTCCTTATTCTAGACAATATTTTCTTTATGTTGATTTTTGCATACTTTTAAATATTTTGTTTTGAATGTTGTTTTTTAATTATGTTTTGGATGTTTCGTTTTCACTTGTTGGTTTTGGGTATGCGTATAGATATATCTAAGTGTGTGTATCTGTGTATATGTATGTGTGTGTGTGTGTGTGTGTGTTTACTTTGAGGACAAAGTATTTTCGTTTTATGGGGTGTAGAAAGTTATGGATTAGGGTGAAGTCTGAGTAACCTCGAGTCCATAACTTTCTATCTTTTTTATCCCAAGGTTTTCTTGCCGTGATTCATTTTTCTTGTGGATGCTTTTAATTTCTGTTGAACTGGCATATTTAGGTAGTGTATATGATTTGTAGATATATAGTAGTTACTATCTTTTGGCATATATACAATCTTGAAATACTTTTTGAATGTTTTAAAAATTTGGTACCCTCAAAAATTTTGAGATTATTGGTTATTTTTGCAATCATGCATGTGATTATCTGGCAATGTTTGTTCTAATAAAGAGAAGGCAAGTTGATGCTTGAAGCATAACCTGTGATTGTGTTTGCGATGCCATATGTGTGTGAGCTTATTTTACCGCATTCATGTATTATGTATGGACTTAGAACTTTTCTTATTACTCTAAGATTGGACTGGTGATGTGGTTGATTAGGAAAGGATCTTAGGCCATTTTCAGCAAGTCCTCTTTTACCTAAATGACTTACCAAATGCGACAGTTGATCCCTTGCTCCAAATGTTTGAGCTTTGCATGTACTTGTTCTTTGTTAACACCTAGCTAGCCCAGCCCTGTTTTATGAAACACCTTGATATTGACCCTAGTTTATCCTTCAACATGTGAACCTTGATTAAGGCTAAAAGTCTAAGTTGAGAGTGCTGGTTTGGAGAATAGATATTGTGTGCTTCACCTCAGGCTAAAAGCCTAAGTTGAGGGTGGCCTTTATTGTGATAAAGTAATGAAAATAAGGTGGTTAGTTGGGAAAGAAAGAAAGAAACACTACAAGAAAAATAGTTATTTAAGACTAGGTTTTAGGAAGAGCTAATAATGAAAGTATATCTATTAGGACTAGATTATATTCTGGTTCTTATTTATATAATTTATTGTGAAGAGACTAAATCTGGTCTCTAAAGAATTTAGTAACTGGTCCCTAAATGTAATTTTATGACTTGGTATGAAATATACTTCCGCCTATTTATACTAAAATATTAAAGAATTTAAACATTAATTAGTTTTTTATAAAAATTTAGGCGGCAAAAATTTTCACCTAAATTATTTAGGCGGCAAAAAACCTTTCTGAAGATATAATTCGTCATCATTAGAAAAAATTTAGGTGGCAAAAAACTTTTCAGTAGAATAATTTATGAGCCAAAAGTATCTAAATTATTTAGGTGGCAAAAAAAATTTCAGTAGAAATAATTTAGGCGGCCGAAAATCTCTCTCTCAGTGGAGTTTTAATTCTGCATCCTTTTTCAAGTACGACATAGCTTACATAGCAATGTGCAGTGACCTTAAACCAACTCGTCAACTCGTCATTAGCTTGCTCGATCGATCGCCTGGGTTCGTGCCCTCAGAGGTGATTTTCTTCCTCCAGTTTTATACCTTTAAATCGATATAATCATGTATTTCACATGTTTTGGGTGTATTTTTTACTGTGGGAGATGATTGAACATTAGAATCTTGGAGTATCGTAATTGATTATCGACTTTGAATGTTCTAAATAGTTAGTGTTTTCAACTTCCTTCATTGGTTCCTTTGTCAAGAATGTTGTGTTTCTATTGTAGTCATTGATCACTTAATTTCATGGTCAAGCTAAACATGGTTTGTTTAGCATTTCATGGTCAAGCTAAACATGGTTTGTTTAGCACTACCTTCAGTAAAGTATTTTGTGTTAACACATCTCTAGTGACCTATTTGTATTACCATTGAGTCTCCCTGGCCACATCTTCAGTTTTTGTGAAAATAATGATGCGAGGCCAGCTTCAGTTTATCTTTATGCGAAAGTAATGGTGCTAGGCCAGCCTTTGCGCACCTGTACTATCCCACCACGTAGTTCTACCTCTCGCCAAGACAAATAGCAGGTAGCTCTTCCTGATCATGTGTACACCAGATGGAATTTGAGATGTCTACATAGAGACGTCTGAAAATAAGACAACGATTGAAAAGGATCAGAGACGTATAAAACAACCAGAGATGTCTACATATATGGAGTACCTTTAGTGGATTCCGCATTACAAGTAAATATGACTTCTTTTCTTTAAGCCTCACCCTTTTCATTCCTTGTCTTATTTTCATCCTTTAGCTTTTTTTGTCCCTCATTAGTCGTTTCAGCTTTTGCATCTGTCAGAATTTGAACCTTGATCATGTAAAAATTCATGCTCTAGTCAGGTGGAGGTTAAAGTCGAGAATTTAAGTGCTTAATTCAGCATTAAGATTAATGAATCCAATAACCAAGACCTTGAGGAATGACAATGTTCTGTGACTTTTTCGGGTCAAGAACTCTGTTCTCCTCCTCAACCGGAGGACAAATTGATTTCTTAGTGATTTCATTTGGTACTGAATTTACAGAATTACATCCAAAGAGTGATTCCGTCATGTCTTCATTTAATCTGAAATACATATAAAGATCTCTACAATAAGAAACTACACGTCGATACTGAGACAATAACATCTTTGTTAATCAACTTACTGGAAAGAGCTCGATTTCAGCTGATCCCGCACTGTTGATCTATCCGAAGTCATTTGTACTTTGTTACAATCAACAGCAAGACACAACTTTAGTTTCCTAGGATTAGTCTATGTACACCCGATGGAATTATATCCCCAAAAATTTGTGCTACACGTAATGGTTGAGTTTTGAATTCTGCTGGACTCAAAAGTGTAACTTGCTGGTTCCTTTTTGAGTTTCTTGTTTTGTCTTTTGGATTTTTATGAAACCAACTTTTCGATTAAAAAAATGCTCTTGGAAGTTTCAAGAATTTATTGAAATGTTTGTGCTCTGTTGAGAAAATTGTCTGATCATGTCATAGCTAATGTGTATTGGCCTCTCTGAAATCTGAAGTGTGATGGCAACTTTAACAACTTTTGACATATATCAAATTGTTATGAGGTAGCTAAATGTCATTTGAACAATTCATTGTCTCAACTTATTTCAAAAAGGCTCTAGTCCCATACATAGCCAAAGCATTGGTACCTCGAATCTTGAGTAGTTCCAATGCTCAAACAGACTATCCTAAGCAAATTCAAACAAGACCTGAATGTATTTTTAAATACTTTAGCTAGCTAGTTTCTGGGCATGAAACATACTCCCAAGTCCTACACAAACAAGTAGTTCCACATTATTTTGCAGAACATGATAGACATATATATGTGACAGATGTAGTAGCCTTAGTGCTCTACAGGTTCAATTGAACTTAGTATTTTGGTAAGAAATATATACAATAGAAATTACTGCCCAGAATGTGAAGTATCCCATGCTAAATTGCCCTACATTTTCAATTTTGCAGCTTAGTTAACGATTAGGCACTCATACTGTGATATCGCTTAAGATTGCATTTTCTTAACTTACCCACAGGAAGTATAAGAAAAGGCTAGAGAATTACTATCACGAATGTGAAACCGATGCCCCATTTAATTAGATATGGTTTGGCTCCATTGACTTTTTCCTCTCTGAACTCTTCAGGTGGCAATTCACTCTTTTCCTTTTCAACCACAGTGATCTGTTTTATAGTCTCCTAATCAAAATTCTGAGGTCTTAAAATGTTGCAAACAACATTAATAGCTCCACCAGTAAGTATGGAAACAAGATTTCCTGCTAGCATTGGTGCATTTCTACCACTTCTGTCAAGTTTTATCCTTCTATACTCCATTTGAGGCGAAATATCTTTGTATGAATTAATTATATTTATTTTTAAACGTTATGATATCACAATTTCTTTTCTTATTATATTATTACCATTTGCTGATTTAGTTTTAACTTTTTGCTATTTTTGCAAATTCAAGATGAAACCGTTGAAGACTGAAAGAGAGGTCGGTTCTAATACGAAGAGTACTATCAGATATACATTTCTCGCTCCTGGTGCTATTGGAGAGGGGCATGGACAAGGGCTTAAATCTTTGGGTTAGAAAGGGAATATGCCAACTAAGAGTTAATTGCCTCAATCAAGTGATGTAGTTAAGCAGTACATCAATGATATTGAAACTAGTAAGTTTTTTTGTACCCTTTTACTTCAGAGAACATATATGCTAACATAATGTACGCACACTTATCCTCCAACTTGAGTTCAAATTCCCTACATCTGAGAGACTGACACATAACACATGAGAAGCATTAGACTAAAAGAGATGAGAACTCTTAGCATCACAAAGAACAGAAAGTTGCGTAGCTTTCTTGATCTCAATTTTTCCTCAACCCATTTTGGAGGAAGTAGTTATAATGGAGCTGAATTTGATGGTGAAAGAAGGCTCTAGCTTTGCTATTTGATAGACAAAATTCGAGCTTTGTTCAACCAGAAAAAAAAAGAATAGAATAAAGCAAATGTGAAATATATTTTTTTGGATAGGGAGGTGTTATTATCATAAACTTAGATATGTAACTCTTCTTCAGAGTTTAGGCAGTTGGAAGTTCTTGTAAATGAAGTAAAGAATTGTTGGCATTCTTGTATATGATAGTACTGGAACTTTTGAAATGCTTGTCATTGTAGGACATGAAAATCTGATTTCAACACATGAGAGTGATGCCGCAGAAGCTACCAAAGGTGTTCTAGTTCCAACATTATAGGCAAGTTTCCTCCTAAAATCGCTTGCTTCTTACAATGACTTGATTAGTTATGTTTTGATCCAGCTTATACTGCCCAGAATAAACAAGAAGCCCCACAACTATAGCAGGAAAAGCTACAAAATACACGGAATTGCCCAGCAAATCCAACATCACCACGCTTGTTAGGGATGTGTACTGGTAAGCCTTCACAACTAGAAAATTGGCTTCCAGATCAACTATTCCAAGGAGGATGTAATAATACCATTTTTTCTTGATCCTCTCTTGCCTGTACAAAGACCAAAGTGATTATTAAATAATTAGGCTATTTCACTCTTTTTTGCAAATTTAGTTTTCTTAGATTCCACTTACATTAGGCATGTTGTTATCGTTGTTAGTGATCATTCGATGTTATCAAGTCTTAAGTTCTCTGGTGTTAGACACTAATCAAATTCTAGATGGCCAAGTTGGACTTGTTATGTATCAATGAAACCTTTTACTTGATCAAAACGTAAGTGATCATCAGATGTTCATCAAGTTTCTCTTTTTGGACTGAAAATAATGAGACTATTGTGTGGCATGCTCCATTTACCTCTGTTTGGTATATTTAAATGATGGAACTTCTGCTTGTCAACCTCAATAATATTTTGAGTGGTAACAGGGAGTACTTGTGAGAGCGTTAGAGTTACAACGAATCCTCCTTATTGAAGCTTTATTCATCTATTTGTCTAGGATTGAAGTAACAAAAATTGTACTAGTTTTCAAATTTCAACAGAATGAACCCTGATATGTTAAATTAGTTAGTGCAATAAAATTGTTAAGCTCAGCTCATGGAAGTTTTGAAGAGGAGCCTGCGAGAATAAAAGGCAGTGGTTGTCTCCCGAAAGTCTGGACTTCGTACAAATACCAGGAATTGAGTAGTCATTGTTGTGCTTGTTCATTTGTTTTTTTTTTACTGTGATCTTTGGTGTTTATATATACTGTTATCACATGTCACAATTCTGATTATCCAGGATGATCTCCTAGTTGGTTTACTTTAGTGGTGGAATAAATTGTGTGATAATGTGGACACAGTGTGACATATTCTTTTACTTAACACACATTCGGGAGAATCTGATGTACTTGGGAACCGACTTATATGACAGGGAAGATATTTATTGGTGGTTGAAATTTTTACATGTATGATCAAGCTAGATGAACCTTAGGGACTTTGGAGAAAGAACCTTAAGGAGAATATGATGAACTTGGGGATTAAGAGAAGTTAGTTTTCTGATCAGAATTGGTCGATTGGGTGAGCTCAAAATATGGACATAATCAGTAGTTGATAATATTGCAAATGTGGATATTAGTCCCACTCTCTGCATCACCATAGCTCATCTTATCTAGCTTTAAGGTGATAAACCAATTTGTGCATGCTGAAAGCAAAATTTGGTAGGTATTGGTTGCCCATTGTTAGGCTTAGACAAATCTACAAATGAGCATTTGCGAATTTGCAAATGGATCTGTTTTAGTTTCTTCTTAGCTGCATCACACTTTTTTTTAATTTCTATGCTATTGCAAATATTGCTGGCCAACATCCCTATTTTAACATTTTTTGGCCTGGTTATTGTTCATCCAGCTCGTCGTTAAGCTATTCTTTTGTCCATTTATTTCTATCTTTTACCAAATATCATTTAGTTGTGGTTATCTACATAACGACACAAAATAAATGTTGGATTCTTGGTTGATGCGTTCCAATCTTTTTCTAATAGACCAGCGTTGTTGTATGGGGTGGAGTGTTGGCTAATTAAAAGCACACATGTTCAGAAGATGCATGTCGCAGAGATGAGGATGTTGAGATGGATGTACGGTTACACCAGGAGTGACAAGGTTAGGAACGAGGCAATTCGGGAGAAACTTGAGGTGGCCTCGGTGGGCGAAAAAATGAGGGAAGCGAGACTGCGATGGTTTGGGCATGTGCAGAGAAGGAGCATCGATGCTCCTGTTAGGAGGTGCGAGAGGTTGGTGGTAGGAGCTGCTCAGAGGGGTAGAGGTAGACCGAAGAAGTACTGGGGGGAGGTGATCAGACAGGACATGACAGAACTCAACCTCACTGAGGACATGACCTTAGATAGACAAAAGTGGAGGTCGCGAATTAGTGTAGCCGGCTAAGTT
>JAOTQJ010069519.1:0-13255 GCA_025642045.1 Solanum sejunctum | reverse complement strand
CCATAAGAGATATTTGTATATAATCCTATTATGGCACATACTGTAGAATCTAGGACTTTATATAAGGACCCCTTGAGTCGGGTCCTTATCTGAAGCATCAATTGGTGCTAAGTCTAATCCCACGGATTACTTTAAATAATCATACTTTAGTTATATCATGAATAACCTGTAAGAGACATGATTACCTGACTTAAGTAGCTCATAAACAAGCTTGACCTCTAATAGTGAGCCTAACTTGAACATGAGAATAGATAACAATCATACATGATCCCATGATTTAAAATGAATGACTTACAAGTGGTAAAACTCTTGAAAATAGGATTTAACTTTATACTTGTAAAATCATAGGTGATTTTCATAAATTTAATACATACTTGAAAGCCCTTAATCATCGTATAGTGACTTGACTTGTAAATTGTATAATAGATTATCACTAACTTGAGAATTCTTGTCATGAAATTTTATCATAATGCTTGTTAAAAATTATGCAATTTAAGAGTGAAATAATATGAGTAGACTAAATGCAAATCAACCAACCAATATGTAGTAAAACCCTCATGTAGGGTACCTTGACATCCATCATAAAAACTCATAACAGATCATATTTTCATAGCCCAAAACGTGTATAGTCTCAACAAAAAAACAACAAATTCATGGTATAAGCTTGAAATACATAGTAATGCATAATTAATCAACATTTAATAAAACCCCAACATCATTTATATTCATAATCCATAATAAGAGATACCCATGATTTGGCTCCATGGGTGAAAGGACCCAATGAATGAAACTCATATACGTTAACCTTGGGTTTTCTTTAGATGAGCTTGAAGAAACTTAAAGATTGAAGTGAATCCTTGAGTTCCAAAGTTAAGCTTGAAATACTTGAATTTGGAATGAGATATTTGTCTAAGTCTTGGAGAGATTTTTGAGAGGTTTTTGAGAGAAATAGAGTTGAAAAATGGCTAAGAGTGATTTCACATTTTAGTGGACATGGGGCTATGACCCCAATGCCCTTGTGCATATAGGAAAAACTAAGGAAAAGGTTGGACTGGTCTGCTTCTAGTCCATGACACAGACCCAATGCGAAGAAGCAAATGTAATGCTCCTTCGCATGTCGCGGCTAGGGCACAGATGCTCTCTAAAAATCGTAAATTAGCAAAACTTATTTTACGCTGTGTCCTCTAGAATCTGAGTTATACCCATTTCCCATTCAATTTGCCCCTTGATCGAGAATATGAAGTGGAATTTTTGATATCACTCATAAATTTTGAGATATAAAGAAATTACGATTATGGGAATTCCGATGCATATTTTGGGGGTGTTTCAATTTCTCCCCTTTGGGAACATTCATCAATGAATGTCAAAGAAACATGTATAAGAGAAGTAATTACGAAGACTTTAGCCCGACATCGATGTGACAATTACATTTAATCATCATTTTCGAAAATCTCAACATAAATGTCAAAAATCAATATAAAATTGTTAATAAAAACATGAAAGCATGCAAAATGACATAGGGTTATGACTTAAAACTTGAAATCATATAGGGGACTTAAATTAGTACCTTTTTCTTGAGTAGAGAACAAGATATATGGGTATCATTTTTCATGTCCACCTCGGCTTCCCATGTGGGACTTTCAACTTGATGATTTCTTAAAAGGACCTTGACAGAATCTATATCTATGTTTCTCAATCTCTTTACCTGTCTGTCCCGAATCTCCACTGGAAGGCCACCATAATACTTAGGTCACACACACATATTCCCCGTATGGATACATGGAACACCAGAGGAACCATATTTATCTCCATAGGCAACTCCAATTCATAGGCAACCTTACCAACCATCCTCATAACTCTATATGGACCAACAAGACTTGGGCTCATGAAATGACCCCAAAGGGTGACCAAAAGCGTGCATCAGAATGCCCTAAATTTTAATTTCCATATATCTAAAAATACATTTGTTATTTTGAAAATCTGACTTATATTTGTGGCCAAGGGATCAAAATTAGGTGAAATGGGGTCTAACCTTAATTTAAGATAGAAAGAATAGCAATTATAAATTTTTAAGGGATAATTTTCAGTGAGCTGTTTCCGATGATTTCGTAATGCACCTTGGGTGCACTTTAGTAAAAATCCCACTCCGCATCCTCTCTGCTATGCGGGGATGTGTTTTTTCGCCTGGCTGTTTTTCTTGTGCAGCCCAAAATATTCTAAGTGTTGGGCCCAAGTTTCCCAAATCTATTTTTATCTATACTTAGTCAAATTTACCCTTATATCATCCTAAATATTTTCCAATGCTTCCCAAAATACATAGTCAAACTTTCACTTCAAATTCTAAGACTCAAATCCCTCATCTGGATTTAAGGATTCCCTTCAAGCTTCAAGTCTCCATTGTCAAACTTCACCAAGAACTTCTCCAAAACTAAGGTATGTGGTGTTGAACCATTGGTTCCTTCCATCCATGGTGCCTAAGCCTCTTTTTAACTTATATTATATGATTTAAAGTTGATTTTACATGTGGTTCTTGTATATTGAGAGGTTACTGTTCAGTAATTTTAGTTCATGAAAGTATGAACTTTTTAGCATGTTTTGAGCTTCAAATCTAGGATCTAATGTTGGATTTGATGAGGTATTTTGATGTGAATGTATTGGGAGTGTTGCAAGGTGTTGATTGATGGTTCTACAATAGATTTTATTGCATGATTTCATCTCTAAATTATATGGTCTTTTACCTCCATTACACACACCCAAGGTGTTTGATAAAATGTCTGGTTATGGTTTCATGAGGAAATGAAGGTCCAAAGCATAAGATATGATATGAATGATGTTATGATAATTAAATAAGCTTATGTATATGATTATTCCTATATGAAATGTTGTATTAGATCTTATGATAAATTCTATTTAAAGTGTTGCATTCAACCATGCCCGATCCGGGGGGCAAAAGTCCAAGTAACCATAAATACTCATTAACCATATGAGGGGTTTATACTTTGCCAATGTGTTGATAAGGTGTGATTACCATCAACCATGTGAGCGATTTATACCACACAACCACCAAGGGGTTTATACCTTGAATAGATAGCTTGGTCTCTTCTACACATATGATATTCCATATCAGTATGGATTACTTAAGCATATTTTACTTATGCACTGATCATACATGTCATACTTCTATATTATGCCTATTACCTATTATTATGCATGTTGACTATAAAGCTTATCTCTTGTTGCATTGAATCCCACATACTTAGTATATTCAAACATACTAACGCATACTCTTACCTACATTGTATCACTATATAGGAACCGATGCCCAAGTTGATCATCCTCCTTCTCAATGTGGCTAGACGGTGCTATTCCAAGCTTGCTAGTTAATCCTTCATTCTGGAAACTTTGGTTTATGTTTTTCCTCTTATCTATATAGTGAGACACTAACCTATGTTCTACTTGACTATGAGGGTGTGTCTAGTTACTTTTTATTGGCCCCCACTCTATATATATGTAGAGGTGTTTGTTGGACAAATTTTGTATTTATGTTATAAGTTATGATTCCTTGTCTCTTGATCTTGATGTGTTGCAAAGCTTTCCCTTAGCCTAATGACGCATTCTATACTATACGTATTTTATATGCTTCTATGACCAAGGATATATAATGACAAGTTAAGAGGATTGTTTGGGATTCCTTCGAGTTTTATATTTGATATGTCACATCTAGGCCCTAGTCTTAGGTTGTGACAAACTTGGTATCAGAGTTCTAGATTAATATATCCTCTGAGTCCAACATGCCACGTCGATTAGAGTCTTGTTCTTGGTTGTGAAGCATGCCATGACTACGAATAGGAGGCTATGAGACATTACAGGAAATGTTTCCCTTCTTCATGTTCTAAGTCGTTCTATAGAGTTGTGATAAGTTTTCTCTCCTATTGATTGTTGTTTTCTGTGCTATATCATGTTGAATACTAGACAAAGACAGACCCAAACTCCCAAGGAGAAACTTACCAATAGTGAACTCCGAGATGCTCTTACTATGATTGCCCAAGTAGTGGCCAACCAAGTCTAACAAGGGACCCAAGCAACACATGATAATATCCTGGGAGATATTGTAAGAGACTTCATGAGGATAAATCCTCTAGTTTTCTGTAGGTCAAAATTGGATGAAGATCCACAAGATTTTATTGATGAGGCCTATAAAATCTTGTTTATCATAGGTGTTGGTCCAAATAATAAGGTGGAGTTGGTTGTGTACCAAATCAAAGGGGTAGCTAAAATTTGGTTTGATCAACGAAAGGGTGAGAAGGGTAATGACAATGTGGTGCTTTGAGAGGAATTCAAATTGGCCTTCCTTAATCGATTCTTTCCACTTGAGCTTAGGGAAGAAAAGTTGGTTGACTTTATGAACTTGAAACAAAGTGTTATAAGTATGAGGGAGTACGTCAACATCAATATAAACATACCCCAGTGCCTCAAAAGGCTCCCACGCATTGCGGGGTGAGGGAGGGTCAGATGTACGCAGCCTAACCCCTATGTTTAAAAACATAAAGAGGTTGTTTTCAGATGACCCATGAGGAGCGTCGAAAGTTGCATTGACTAACTGCTACTTCACAAATGAAAGAAGCGCAGACAGTTTAAAGAGCCATTTTTTTTTATTCCATCATACTCCAAAGCCAAAAAATAGTCAATCTTTGGCTTCATCCGAGATTGATGGAAATATGAGTATGAGGGAGTATTCCCTCAAATTTAATCAACTTTCAAAGTATGATCTTGACTTGGTGACCTATCCAAGGTCAAGGATGAATAAGTTTGTTATGGGGTTTTCTGACTTGGTAAGTGAAAAATGTCGGTCCACCTTGCTTATTAGTGATTTGGATTTATCTCAGTTGATGACCTATGCTGAGCAAATGGAAGAGGAGATATTGAGAAAGAAAAGAGGTTATTAGTCTAAGAGAACTCGATTTGAGGGCATGTTCTACAAGGGTGCTAGATTTCGTTAAGGCCAAGGGACTCCTCATGCTACTAATAGGGGCTTCGACAATGACCTCCCTAGGACACAAGGTGCTGGTGGGATGGTTCCTAACAATGTGTGCCTTAAATATGGGGAAAACCATGGAGGACTATGTTTGAGGGGTTCTAATGGATGTTATGAATGTGGGGAGCTTGGTCATAAGAAAGTAGATTGTCCAAAAACTGTGGCGGGGCTAGTTCGGTCCCATTGGGTAGAGGTTGTACTCAAGGTAGTTCCCCAAGGCACAATCGATTCTATGCTCTACATGGTAGGCAAGGCATTGGCAAAATCCCCAATGTTATGACCGGTATGTTGAAAATCTTTAATCTTGATGTATATGCTTTGATTGATCTGGGTGTCACCCTTTCCTTTGTTACCTCCTTTGTTGCAAGAAAGTTCCATGTTGAGTTAAAGTTATTGCCTAAGTCATATGAGGTATCTACTCCTACTAGCTCATCTACTGTAGCAAAGAGGATGTATAAAAACTGTCCAGTTTGCATCTTGCATAAAATCTTACCTTGTGAACTCGTTGAATTAGATATGGTTGATTTTGATGTTATTCTTGGGATGGTATAAAAGTTGATCCTACAAAAACCGATGTGATTAGGAATTTGCCTAGACTATTGGAATTAGGAGTCTCTTGGGCCTTGCAAGTTACTATAGAAGGTTTGTGAATGGGTTCTCCTCCATTGCTTTTCCTATGACAAAATTAACTCAAAATAAGGTGAAGTTTTGGTTGAATGATGAATGTGATAAAATTTTCAAAACAATGACAAATAGACTTCGGTTCACTCCTATCTTATCATTACTAGATGGGCTTAAGGGTCCTGTTGTGTATTGTGATGCATCTAGAGTTTGTTTGGGTTGTGTGCTAATGCAAAATGGTAACGTCATAGAATATGCGTCTAGACAACTCAAGGTGCATGCAAAGAACTACCCTACCCATGATCTTGAATTGGCCGTCTTAGTGTTTGAATTAAAGATTTGGCATCATTATTTATATGGACTGAATGTTGAAGGATATGTTATAGTAGGGAGGAATGAAGAGATATTGCTAAATTTATTTTTGGTTGCCATAGGTTCTAAAAATAAAAGGCCCAATATCAAAGGTCGGGTGGCCTAACCCAAGACATAGAGATTCCCGCATGGAAGTGGAAGGTGATTAACATAGAATTTGTGGTTGGATTTCCTAAGACTAGAAAGAGTTTTGATTTCATATGGGTGGTGGTTGATAGGATGATGAAATCGGCTCACTTTGTACCGGTCAATACTGCATATGGGACTGAGGAGTACGCAAGGTTGTATATCCTTGAGTTAGTGAGGTTCCATAGGGTTCTTTTATCCATCATATTAGATCGGGGTGTATAATTTCACACTTTTGAAGATCTTTTCAAAGGGGTCTCGGTACCAAAGTTCACCTTAGTGTGACCTTCCACCCTCATATGGATGGATAAGCTGAACGGATGATTCAAACACTTGAGGATCATGTTATGGAGCTTAGGGCTTGTGTCTTAGAGCTTAAAGGATGTTGCGATAACCATCTTCCCCTGATTAAGTTTGCCTAAAATAGTAGCTATCACTCTAGCATCGATATGGCTCCATTTGAGGCTCTTTATGGGAGATACTGTAGATCGCTAGTGTGTTGGTTTGAGGTTGGAGAGGTGGTTTTATTGGGGTCTGATCTGGTTATGGAAGCTTTTGCGAAGTTTAAGATGATTAGGGAAAGGTTTAGGAGAGACCAAAGTCATCAAAAATCCTATGCTGATGTGAGAAGAATAGACCTAAAATTTTAAGTGGGTGGTTGGGTTTATTTGAAGGTTTCTCCAATGAAAGGTGTAGTCCATTTTAATTAAAAAGGATAGTTGATTCCAAGGTATATTGATCCTTAGGAAGTGATTAAGAAGGTTGGTAAGGAAGCTTATGAGTTGAAGTTGCCTAGAGAAATAAATTCAGTCTATCTGGTGTTCGATGTCTCTATGTTGACAAAATGCATTAGTGATCCTATTGACATTGTATCTCTTGATGTTTTGGGTGATGTGGAGGATAACTTAACTTATGAGTAGATCTCGGTTCTGATCTTATATAGGCAAGTAAAGAGATTGAGAAACAAAGAAGTGGCATTTGTTAAGGTCCTTTGGAGGAAGCAACAAGTTGAAAGTGCTACTTGGGAGGCCAAAATGGACATGCAAAAATGGTATCCTTATCTTTTCCACTCCACTTAAGCCTAAGTTATTAATCCTAAGTCTCATATATGATTTCAAGTTCTACATTTCAGCCCCTATGTCAGACATATGCATTCATGTTTAAGTTGGTAAACTGATGATGATTTTACACTTATGTTGAGTATTTGAAAATGGTATTTTACATGTTATGTTGCATTCTCGTTGGGGCTGATTTGTTTATGATCACTCTTATCTTGTGCATCTCTTTTACATTTGATAACGAATGGTCCCAAGGCGGAGATATTGAAATGAACTAAAAAAGCAACCAAAAATGTGCCTCAAAATGCCTGAAATTCCAATTTCCATATATCTGAAAACTTGTTAGTTATTTCAAAAATCTGACTTCATATTTGTGATGAGGAGGTCAAAATTAGGATAGAAAGGGTCTAATCTCTATTTAAAAGCGAATAATAGCAATTAAAAATCTTTAAGGGACGATTTTTAGTGAGTTATTAGCGATGCTTATGCAATGCGCCTTGGGCGCGCTTTAGTAGAAATCCCTTTTCGGGATACGGAGATGTGTTTTTTCGCCTGGCAATTTATCTTGTATGGTCCAAAATATTCTATGTGTTTGGGACAATTTTTCCAAATGTGTTTTTATCTAAAATACTTGGTCAAATTTCACCCTTATATCATCCTAAACATTTTGCAATACTTCCAAAAACACTTAGCCATACTTTCACTCCAAATTCCAAAACTCAAAACCCTGATACAAATTTAAGAATTTTCTTCAAATTTCAAGTCTCCATTGTCAACCTTCACCAAGAACTTTTCCAAATTTAAGGTATGTGGTGTTAAACCATTGGGTCCTTCCACCCATGGTGCCTAAGTCTCCTTTCTACTAATATTGCTTGATTTAAATTTTATTTTATATATGGTTCTTGTACATTGAGAAATTTACTGCAAAGTGATTTTAGTTTATGAAAGTATAGTTGTTTTAGCATGTTTTGGAGCTTCAAATCTTGGATCTAATGTTGCATTTGATGAGGGTTTTCAATGTGAATGTCTTGGGGGTGTTGCAAGGTGTTGATCGATGGATTCACAATGGATTTTCTTTCATGATTTCATCTCTAAATTACATAGACTTTTACCCCCATTACACCCCCCAAGGTGTTTGATAATATGTCTAGTTATGGTTTCATGAGGAAATAAAGGTCCAAAGCATGAAATATGATATGAATGATGTTATGATGATGAAATGAGCTTATGTATATGGTTAGTCCTATATGAAATGTTGTACTAGAGCCTATGATAAATCCTATATAAAGTATTGCATTAGACCATATCCGATCCGGGCGGACAGGTGTCCAGGTAACCAAGATGGGGGTTTATACTCATCATCGATACAAGGTCTTTATACTTAGTCATATAAGGTGTGATTACCATCAACCATGTGAGGGGTTTATACCACACAACTACCAAGTGATTTATACCTTGAGTAGCTAGCTTGGTCTCTTCTACACATATGATATCCTATACTAGTATGCATTACTTAAGCATGTTTTACTTATGCATTGATCATACAAGTCATATTGCTATATTATACCTATTGCCTATTGTTATGCATTTCACTTTGAAGCTTATCTCTTATTGTATCCCCCACACTTAGTACATTCGAACGTACTAACGTATACTCTTGCCTACATTAAATAACCAAGTAGGAACTGGTGCCCAAGTTGATCATGCTCCTCCTCCACGTGGCTAGATGGTGTTATTCTAAGCTTGTTGGTGATTCCTCCATTTTGTGGACTTTAGTTTATATTTTTCCTCTTATATATGTTTTGAGACACTATCCTTTGTTCTACTTGATTATGAGGGTGAGCTTAGTAACTTGAAGCAAGGTACTATAAGTGTGAGCGAGTATGACCTCAACTTTAATCAACTTTTAAAGTATGCTCCTCACTTAGGGGCCGATCCTAGGTCAAGGATGAATAAGTTTGTTATGGGGGTTTCCAACTTGGTAAGAAAAGAATGCTGCTCCTCATTGCTTATTAGTGATATGGATTTGTGTCAGTTGATGACCTCTACCGAGCAAATGAAAGAGGATAAATTGAGAAAAAGGAGGGCCATGATGCCAAAAGAGCCCAATTTGAGGGCAAGTTCCACATGGGTGTTATATTTTGTCAAGGCCAAGGCCCTACTAATAGGGGGATTGCCAATGACCTCCCAAGGCCACAATGTGCTATTGGGATAGTTCCTAACGATGTGCGCCCTAAATGTGGGAGAATCCATGGTGGCCCATGTTTGAGGGGTTAAAATGCATGCTATGAATGTGGAAAGGCCTAAGGTACTAATGCAGACCCATAGGGTAGAGGTGGTTCTCAAGGTAGTTCCCCAAGGCACAATCGATTCTATGCTCTATATGGAAGGCAAGAGGTTGGTAAAATCCCCAATGTTGTTATCGATATGTTGAAAACCTTGGCCTCCACTCTATTTATGTATGTAGAGGTATTTATTGGACAAGTTATGTATTTATTATATGAGCTATGATTCCTTGTCTCTTGATCAAGACATGTTTCAAAGCTTTCCCTTAGTCAAATGCCCCATTCTATTCTACATGTCTTTTATATGGCTCCACGACCAAGGATACATAATGACAAGTTAAGAGGCTTATTTGGGGTTCCTTTGCATTCACCATTAATCTTGTCATATGTAGGACCTAGGCTTGGGACGTGACAGCTCAATTTCCCCTTTTTGCCAAATCAAGCCACACCTTTTATAGGTGAGACTTTCAAATAAACCTAATCACCGACTTTAAACTCAAGATTTTTTCTCCTCACATTGGAGTAGGACTTTTGTCTACTTTGGGATATTTCCAATCTCTACTTTATCAACCTCACCTTCTCTATGGCCTCCATGGCCAAATTCGGACATAGCGAAGCCATTTTCCCCACTTCAAACCACCCAATTGGGGATTTACAATACTTACTATATAAAGATTCAAAGAGAGCCATACTAATGCTTGAGTGGTAGCTATTGTTATAATCAAACTCAATAAGTTAAAGATGATCATCCCAACTACCCATAAACACTAAACCTTGAGCTGTAAGCATATCCTCAAGAGTTTAGATAGTCCTCTCAGCTTGACCATCTATTTGAGGATGAAAAGTCGTACTAAGCTTCACCTTGGTACCAAGACCTGTTTGGAAGGACCTCCAAAAGTGAGAAGTGAATTGAGCAACACAATATAAAATGATAGACAAGGGCCCCCTATGAAATCTAACCAAGTCATGGATGTATAATATGGCATACTCTTCAGCACCATAAGTAGTTTTGACCAGTAGAAAGTGAGTTAACTTTGTTATTCTATCCACAACAACCCAAATAAAGTTAGTGTTTTCTAGTCTTAGGCAACCTAACGATAAAATCCGTGTTAATCTCTCCCCACTTCCAAGTAGGAATCTTTATATTTTTGGGTAGGCCATTCACCTGCCCTTTGATGTTCGACCTTCACTTGTTAGAAATTGTGACATCCGAATATAAACTTTGCAATATCTCTCTTCATACCACCCCACCAATACACGTCCCTCAAGTCTCTATACATCTTTGTAGAACTGAGGTGAATAGAATAGGATGAATAATGAGTCTTCTTCAAGATAAACTACCTTAAGTGATCAACATTAGGCATAATGAAATGACCCCAAAAAGTGCTCAAAAATGTGCCTTAAAAATGCCTAGAGTCGTAATTTCCATATATCTCAAAATGTGTTATTTCAAACATCTGACCTAATATTCTTGCTCAGGGATCAAATTGAGTAGGAGATGGGTCTAATCCCGATTTTAGAGCAACCATAGAAATTTGAAAAATCTCAAGTTGGCAAATTCCAGTATCAAGGCACATTCTTGGTGCAATACGCCTCAGTGTATTTTATGTTTAGTTTTTTTAGTCTGGTCCAAGGCTTTTAAGTCTTGGGTCTTAGTGTTTCCATGCGTGAAAATACCTATACTTAGCCATATTTCACCTTTATATCATACAAGACATTCCCCAAAACCCTCTCAAACACTTAGACTATTATTTCACTCAAAGTCAGAGGTTACAATCTCACTTTTGGATTCAAGAAATTTAATCAAGCTCCAAGACTCCATATCTAACCTTTTTCAAGGATTCTCCAAAATCACGGTGTATGGGTTTCTTTCATTAGTTCCTTTCACCCATGAAGTCAAAGCTTCCTTTTACCTAAAATTTCATGATTTAAAGTTGATTTAATCATGGGTCTTACTTGTTATGAATTTCACTGCACACTGTTTTGGGGTTTCATGAAATTGTGACTGCTTTAGCATGTTTTAATCTATGAATCTAAGATCTATTGCGAGATTTGATGAAGGGTTTTGATGTATATTTCTTGAGGTTATTACCAAGTATCTATTGATGGTTTTATACTGTGTCTTCTAGCATGATTTAACACTAAATCTTCTAGCATGGTTTTACACTAGCATTACACACCCGCCAAGTATTTGATAAAATGTTCGGATTATGATTCTTCATTTTTGGGAGGCCTAATGATTGGAATATGAGATGTATGACTCTATGAGGATGAAAGAATGTTGTACATATGTTGATTTCATAATAAGTTTCTATAGTGTTAAATGTTGACCACAACCTTATTTAAGGGTTGATACCTTGACTACTTTGATATAGGGTGTGTTGTCTATTAACTTTGTTAAGGGGTTGATACCTTAACTACAATGATTGAGGGTTTGCTGTCCATTAACCTTGTAGAGAGGTTGATACCTTGACCACTTTTATGGAATGTGTGATATTCATTAACCTTGTTGATGGTTGATACGTTGACCACTATAATAGAGGGTGTGATGTCTATTAACCTTGTTGATAGTTTGTTAACTTAACCACTATGATAGAAGGTTTGATGTACATTAACCTTATTGAGGGGTTGATATCTTGACCTCTGTGATGGAGGGTGTGATGTCCATTAACCATGTTAAGGGGTTTATAGCTCGACCACTGCCAAGGGGTGCTAAGCCTTGGATTCTGAGTCTGTGTTGCTTGGTCGATGATAATGGTCTCTTTGGTGTTATGTTCCCCATGATTCCCTAAATTGGCATTACGAGATAATCATATTCTTTTCTAATTTAAATTTTTCAAATCCTGTTAATTAAATTTATCAAATCTTGTTAATTAAATTTTTTTCTAATTTATTACTACCTTGATCTAGTCTGTAATAACTAGGTGAGTTGTAACAATGTCCATCATTAAAAAGAAATCAAAATAAAAGAATTAATAATATATGCATGCACATTTTCCAAGAATTATGAGTTACTCCAGTTTTATCTTGTTAGTTCTTCAAGGTTCTCATTACCGAAGTTGTGGATTTAGTTATGTATTATTATTGTAGATGCAAGAATCATGATATAGAGTAACATAATTGAGCACTTACAAGGATAAATTAAAAAAAATCCCAACTATTCAATAAAAATCACAAGGTCTAAATTAAAATCACAAAATAATGTTCCAAACACTTCTCTCAATGTTTGTGGTCGTTCTCCATCTTATATTTGAAAATAACCTTAAACATCTATTGATAATGTCACGACCCAACCCAGGGGCTGTGAATGGTGCCGATAGGGCACCCAGCCATACACTTATACTGAATCTCTATTTACGACCGCTAAGGGATTTCACAAAATTTTGATAGAGTTTTCTCTGTTTTTCTAACAAATTCCACCTGCAAACAGCGAACCCAACAGTACTAGGCATTGCCATAAGAACAGATATATATACACATACGCGGGCTGACAAGGTCACTGCTGCGGCAGAGCCGCGCAACAAACATATCATGCAAACGAGATCATACCAACATAGTTTCCAACACCCACATGTATCCACAGATCTCTATGTATAGAAACTGGACCACACGATGGGATAGGGCTCCATCATACCCTCGAGTATATATATATATAAATGCAAAATACAAACTGAACGTGTACAAACATATACCAAATGATCTGCTCCTGATGCTAGGGAGCACTTCAACGATAGACGGAGGTCCTAAGAAGACGATCC
>JAOTQJ010069508.1:0-13256 GCA_025642045.1 Solanum sejunctum | reverse complement strand
TCCCTAAACATAGTGGTGTAAACACCCATAATTGCTCAATGAGCTATAATCTTAGACATTTATGTGATCACATTCTTGTCATAATCATAATCTTATCAAAATCATATATATAAACATATATAATTGGGTCTTGACCCACTTCATAAACTTCATAAAACCATAGTCATGAATGCATATGCTATGAATGAGATAAGTATAGCATGGGTAGTAGAGATACAAACTTAAGTCAATAATACATTATGAAATTCAAGTAAAGATATAAGTAAAATTCACATTTAAATCATAAACATAAATTACCCATGCACAAATCAGGCTTAAAAGGGAACATGCACTTTCATAACTTCAATGCAAACCACCATATTAAGGCTTAAATCAACTTAAAATCATCAATAAAATATAGCTCATACATCGATTAAATTTAATAAATCACAATATTGAAAACCCTATTTAAAGTGAGCTAAAATTCTATGAAATTGAGTAAAAAGGGTTTTGGGTCTTCTTGGTTGAAAGTGACCAATAATCAAACCCACATACCTTTGCTAATGAAGAAGATTCAAGAAGAAACGTGGTGACGAAAGAGTCCTTCCTTGATTCCCAAGCTAAAATCCCCACTAGAGTTCTTTGAGAGACCGGAGAGAATTTTAAATGTGAGGAATGAATTTGAATGATAGGAATGAAGTTTAGGTTATTAGGAAGTCTTAAGGTAGCATAGGAAGTGACAAAAGACCCTTAGAATAAACCATATTTACAAAAATACCATTAATGAAATCAGTTGAAAAATTAAATATTTTCATCTCAAGGAAGGGGTATACGGTCCGTGAGGCACTACACGGACCGTATACTTGCCCATGAACCAATACTTCAAAAAATTTCTCTTGATGAATATCCCAATGGAAATGCCATACTTATAATATTTTTTAATGAAATCGTTCTCACAGAAGGGCCACATGGGCCGTGTAGGAGCCCGTACCACCTCCCTTAGAAAATTTTCCCACGACCAAGTTACGAGACGGTGAATCCATACTTAGAAAAATTTCACTCCGAAAGCCATACAACAGGCCTCACAGGCCGTGTCACCTCACATGGGTTGTGTACTTGGCCGTGTGACTTGACTTGGTCTACAAATTATGGGATTTCAAGCTAAGGCCACTACATAGCCCACCACACGGAATGTGAGGGGTCCAAGTGTGGTCTGCCTTAGTTAAAACACCACGATTAAGGGGCAAACAACCTTCAAAGCCAAGTACCACTCCGTGGAGGTTCCACACGGGTCGTGTGACTTTACACAAATCGCGAGGGCTCCCATGGAGTGTCACCTTGGTCCAAAACTCTCCGAAACCAAAATTTGCAAGCGCTAATTAGATCGTACAACGTTTGGGTCATTATACCAAACCCCAATTGAACAAACCCAACTAGTGTGCAATGATACTAACTGACGAAACACGAGTAGGCCTAAACCACAACTATCACCGAACTAAGACATCATGTTGTACGCGGGTGCAAGTCCCTAATATCTATACATGTATAACGTGTGGGCCTCATAAGCCCAAAAGGTATACCCATGCATAATCTAACTGACAGAATCATCACAAACCTCATAAAACCACCAGGAAACCCAAAACCCAATATCACATGATCCAGATATTAGTTATAATGGGTGTAAGGCCCTAGTGTCTAAGCACAAATGCCTCCTAAGCCCCCATAAGCCAAGACGGTACATCCATGCACAATCAGGGTATGTATAGCTATGTGAATTCAACTGGGTCCTTAATCCATCTAGTAACTAGTGTCACACGGGGCCTCGAACCCCTATAATATCAAACGAGGCCTCAAACCCCCTTCCCAACCTGGCCTCCGGTCGGGGTAGTCAGCTAGGGACAAAAGGGCTGAAAATATATATATAACTATAGGAAGTATTCCCTATGGGAGAAAGAATCCCCTTAACATAATCAATATGGCCTCAAACCCAAAGAAAATCAACTGGTCCTTAAACCCAAGGAAAATCCACTAGGCCTCAAACCCAAAGAAAATCAACTGGTCCTTGAACCCAAGGAAAATCCACTAGGCCTCAAACCCAAAGAAAATCAACTGGTCCTTGAACCCAAGAAAAATCCACTAGGCCTCAAACCCAATGAAAATAAATTGGGCCTCAAATGCAAGGAGCATCAACTAGGCCTCATACCCAAAGAAAATCAATTAGTGCTCAGACCTTAGAATTAGCAACCACTACCTGACATCCTAGTTATGGTCACCAAACTCAGACCATAGGGCACGACTCCCGGGTCTCAGACACTTGAACGTGACCACCAGAGCTCGGATAGCGATAGGGAGCATCATCTAGGACTTGAGGTGTCAAAACAATCACTCACTCAATTAGGCCATCCGGATTTGAAACTCCAAAGTCAT
The DNA here is from genome assembly GCA_025642045.1 of Solanum sejunctum. Classification (NCBI taxonomy): domain Eukaryota; kingdom Viridiplantae; phylum Streptophyta; class Magnoliopsida; order Solanales; family Solanaceae; genus Solanum; species Solanum sejunctum. Next base: position 10,850 of record JAOTQJ010069508.1, on the reverse strand, counting down.
ATTATGCCCAAAGTGAACATAGGAAACGACACTCACAACATATATATATATACACACACACACATATATATATATATATATACTTATACACCATCCAATCCAACCCACACAATCGTATGTCACCATCCCTCAGATAATACTAGTTAATCCTAGCCTCAAGTAAGGATAACAAATGCACAAGGACTAACAGTTGTATACAGAAGTATATATCTCAGACTACTATAGGCTCATGACCACCCAAAGCCAAATACACTACATTCTAGTCAATTACAAGTACCATGAGTAAAACTGGACAATCACCTAAGTATCTATGTGGCTTTTCCAAAGTTTATCTAGGGTGGTGTCGGCTTAAGCCTAGGCTAAGGCCTTAGGAGAATAAAGAGTCAGAGAATAAATAATAGGGTCCTAGACCCAACGTATCAATAGGGTCTCAAACCCAAAAATAATCAACCAGGCCTTAGACCAACAATAATTCAAAGGTATATTACAAGTATCAAGAACAACCAAGTCTAATAGAGTCATATATATATTGAATCAGTCTATATTACGGTTGTATAATATGTATTCAGGACAAATCGGCCTCACTGTAACCATATCTATACCAGAGTCAGTCCATAATACAGCGTGTAATCAACAAACAACCTCACATCGAGCATATAATAGTAGTATTAGGCTACATATTCCTACAGATAGGAGGTAAGATAGAATATATATCTGTTATAAGGCATTAGCCCATATCTAGACTTTACCAAGTCTTATCGTAGTTCTACAGTGGTAGAACTCAGCTACCATAGTGGTCATAACTAGTACCATCTAGAACAACCACAAGTATCCCAAAATAACCATACTTACCCCATATGCTAAGTACAATGTCTAACAAGCAAGATAGGTGTTAATAAATCATGACAATAATATTAAAATGCATACCAGGAAATATAACAATCATCCTCATGACTTATATACATATCTTATTCATAACTTGTAACCATAAACAACTCCCAATATACACGTATTTTAGCTCAATCTAAAGGTGACAGAAGTTTAGCCTACCCGGAAGGCGGATCCAGACGATTCGGATAATTTAATACGAGTTTTACCCTATCCGACTGCCTCCAAATGCTGCTCAGCTGTCAAAATATGAATCACAACATAAAAACGACTATTTTAGTTTTAATACCTCAAGAAACAGGGAGAATAGGTCAATTACGACTAAAACAGAGAAAGTGGGCCCCACACCCAAGGTACCAAACCAACCCATGTAAAATGACCATTACATCACCTTGAGTCCATATCCAAAAATTGATCTCAAAATGAGGCTCAGAACAATAAGAAATAGTCCAAAAATAAGTGGCACTTTTTATCAAAAAGTACATATACGTACAGTTGCTTCCTCGATATTTTTTTTTAAAATATAGTCAAATTAATAGAATCCAAATATACCACGATGTAGGCCTCAAAAAGTAGATAGTCTAGACTCAAATTTTATTAAATTTTGATAAAAATAATCGAGATATAACATTTTGAATTTTTTGCTGAATTGCAACATAAACAGCAGCTATATTAATATTTTCACTCTAAACAGCTCTATCAATTGATTCTAACTTTATTACTGTGTGCACTCACAAAAATACATAGAGTAGACTCAATTTTTACCAAAATTAACTCAAAACAAATAAGAAATGACATTTCAAAATTTGGAAACCGCAATATGTAATAGCAACAAAATGCCCCATTTTTACCCCAAATGACATGCAGGAAAAAGAAATTTCTAAAGTTCCCACGATACTCCTCTCGAAAAAATACACAAGTAAGGCTTTTGAATTGCTCAAATCAGATAAAAAACAAGAGAGATATAGCCATTGACCGTTTTGCTCGATTCTTCGCCCTTTTTGGAAATTGGATACATATATATCCTCTCATAACGGACCTACCACGTGATACTTCATCAGTGGACCACACTGGTGCCACCCCTTTTAATTTTGTAGCAACTACCAAAACTTAATTTCAATGCTCCAGCCTTATTCGGAGTCAGAAAAATACAATTCATATATGAGATATGATCGAAAATGACATTCTGGACTCAACAATATAGTCAAAATTCTCATCAGAGATCATTTTATTCTAATGTGGGTCCTATTTTCCAATATCAAAATATATCGATAGGACCAAATACATCCGAAAGATCTGAAAATCAAATGAAAGGTCCTCCTAGACCAAACTTGACTTTTTAAATCTAATAGTGTGATTAGAATTTTCATTAGAGGGCACACTTTCCAAGGACATTGACTATAGTCAACTATTGTGGATAAATTTGAAAAACTTGATATAATTGTATCAAACATGCTCCTTGCCTAAATTTGTCATTCTGGAGTTGATGAAACCGTCATAATTTCACTCCAAGTCCATTTACTAGGACTTTACCTAAAAATTTATTTATAATTATAATTTCTCATTTAACACAAAAAGTTGAATAATTGTCAAATAATTCACCCAATGATCGAACAAACAATATCAATAAGTCACAAATAGCCCGCAGTCACTATGGAAAAGCTTAAACTAATAAAATATTTGTAGAACCATAGAAATGACCTAGAGGGTCATTACAACATCCCTACTAATAGAACTTTCATCCGCAAAAATAAGAATGAAATCGCACATGAAGACTCCCATCCAAAGCACATAAGGATCTCAATCCGAAACTCATAACAGATAGTAAATACAACAGTCATAGGCACATTCAGCATCAGCCAATGGTCCTGGCCACTCCTGCTAATCAGAAATATGCAACTAAGAATACGTATAACAATCAACAAGGAATCCTCAAAATATCAACCTCTCAGCCGATCAACTCAATCTGCTAACACATAATAGGACGTCAATAGGCTAAATGTGTCTTCAACATACTAGCTAATATCCAACTAATCACAATTATCCCCAACTGTAGTCATATTCCATATATACAGATCTTACATTATTTGTCGTCCCTTTATGCAAGTAACCCTTATAACTTAGCCCTAGGTGGCTTCCCAATTCACCGATGCTAACAAAGCTACAGACAATAGCTAATGTAATCATAAGTATGGTAAATAGTCAAAGCACTCTCCTAATAAAACAAATTGTATAAAATCCATTGGTAGCTTTAACATGGCAACAGGTATTCAAGAGTGGAATAACTAATTAACTTACTAATCACCTCCACTCTCAAAAACCATCAGATCTTCACATAAATAGCAGATACCCCAATGTACTAATCATCGACAAACACCTTACATTCCTTCACATACAGGTATACATCACATTTTGCAGTCACAATTTTCATCAGGTATCATCTTTTAGTCACAAATGAAGTATCACGAGTAAGGGATTAAAGTAATACTAATCAAATGCTCGCCAATTCCAAAATCAGATAATTAAAATTATAACAATTCAATGTTATATAGCTCATAGCCATCTTTCCTAATCCAACCTGACACATATCGTCCCAACTGCGTAAGATCCAAATATTCCAACACCTACCAGCTCAACCATGATAATTACTTAATAAACCAAGCCCCAATAAGTAGGGGCCTCAATAGGTTCACTATAAGAATGAGATCGGTTCATACAAGTCATCAGATCCGTAGACATAACAGAGGCATTAATCAACCCAACAATATAACTAGAATCATGTTATAGTCATAATGGGTCTGGACGCAATTTTTTGGGATATCCTCTACCTTGGTCTCGATTCACGATAATCTAATCTTTGAAGTAACATAACATTCTCTATCTGGTGGCAATCCGAGCAAATAGCTCAGCTGTAGAAGTCTTAATTACCATATTACTATCTTAAAGAGTTACTACACCTGATCCCCCAATAATATAAGGGACCTTTCACTACTTCGATACCTAATCCAGGATAAAAGAAGCTTAGAACTCATACTCAAGTAGGTAATAACTTAAGTAAAAGGCATCCCAAAAAAATGATCAACATATCCACTAGCAAGCATAGCCAAAAATCCGGACAACACAATCCCAACCAACTGACAATTACAACAAGTCACTAGGGTAAAGTGGCTGACAGCTCAGTTGATAATGCAACACTATCCTATCTAATAATAGACAACGTAATTAAGCCATCGGGCATAACTTTTATCTCACAATCCAGTCACTAAAGAATTAGGAGAACCTCATATCAATATAATCATCACAACAGGATCATAACCATAGAGGCACAAGGTGTAGACAGGGGTATAAATAGCAGTCATCCCCTCAAATACCATGTAATTCTCGTATCAGATTACCCACTTCAGTAGTCAAGCAGCAATAGGATCATATGTATAAATCATAGGTTTTTGGCTTATAATTAGTCCCCTAGCAGGGTACAGTCATAACATAAGTGACAGTTACTTAGAATCCCACCAGGTATGATATATGCATCCGCATGAGGAAGCCTAAAGGGTTAGACCAACAGTTAAGTAATCAACTACGGATATATAGACATGGCAGCACGATAAACTTAATAAAACTTGTTGCTAGTTTTGTCAATTCAATTAACTCAGCTAATACTCAGCCTAGCAACCAAATCCCTTAAGTTGGGTTGGAAGCTTTGAACTAAGCAATAATAGCCAAGGTTTTGAGCAAGTCCTATGCGGCTAAACTTTTCACTCTGGAGGATTTATCCTTGGCTAGTTTTACCAATTATATCAACCTGAATTTGACATTGTCAGAGCATCATTGAAACAAATAGTGCCCATTTCTAAATATGTGCAAAAACATTAATCTAATGCAAAAATACTATGTTAAAAAAAAACTAACTCAATATAAACGAGAAGCTTATACTCCTCAAATTATTGACATGGGTCCTTATCATCATTTAAGGCTAGACTTATATCAAATAAAAAGGTATAAACTTGTTGATGTTAATGCAATTCAAGCTTAAATAGTATTGCCAATTTTACAAATTTCGTCACCAACTTGCTAGTCTTCTTGTTTGCATACTAACAGATTATTATATTTCTAATTAATTGGAGCGGCTAGAACTATTGTTTATGCCCTTGTCACATCCTAACTTTTCAGGTCATGATGGTGCCTATTAGATCCCACCTACAGTCTGCTTTGATATCTTGAGTCATGGATGGCGTTCCTTGTAGTTCAAGTCTCTGATGGACCTCAAACTTCCTTCCTGACTTGGCCTCCAGTCGAGGCAGTCAGCCAGGGTTAGATGGTCTTTGAGCTTAATTTTAATGAGATTTTGACCTACATATTTCATTTTTAGTCTAGAACCTAATTTTAAAGTCAACTTCTAGATTCGAGAACTTCAAATTGTAGCTCTAATTTTGATCATTTGCCTATGATCCTAATCTATTCCAATATAGGTATCGAAATTCACCTCTTGATTCGTAGAATCTATTTTTTGATAGTGATGGATCAATCTGGGGATTATTTAGAGGTTTGAGTTAATCGAAAGCTTATTCAAGTGTAGTTTTGGCTAACCTTTTTGAGACTAAATTGGAGTTATTAGATATGTTTATCTGATAATTATAAGATTTAGATTGAATTATGAGCCAATGGCATGATATGATATAATTTGATGGTAATGTGATACTGATTATGTCAAAAATTGAGTAAATGGTGATTGTATGGATAAATTGAGATGGAATTGTGAGAATTGAGATAATTTTTGATACCATTATGATAATATGGGACTTGTGATAGCTTTTAGATAGTGTTGTAATTAATTGGTGATAATTGTGATAAACTTGAGATTTATGAGCTTACTTGGGTACATAGGGAGCCTTGTTTCATTGACATCCTGATTATTGATGACATAATAATGACATAACATATAATAATGACTTTATGGTACTAGTTGATGCACATGGTGTAACCCTTTTGATGTGATGGCTATGGTAATATCAATTATCTTTTATATTGCTATTTCGTACATACTTGAGAGGTTGTATTATATGCACATAACTTATACTTAACTGGTTAGATTGATATGCACAACTTGACTGATTGCATTAGTATGCACATATCTTATACTTGATTAGTTGCATTGGTATATATAAACCTTATTGCATTCGTATCATTTGTGATATTATGAGACATTTAAACATTTCATTATATGGCTGGTGACGCCTTGAGACACTTTTGTTATGGTCTGTGACACCTTGAGATATTTGAGTATATGTCCTGTGATGCCACCCAATTCTATTTGGTAGCTTCGGCTCATAGATGTTTACATCGCTTCTGTGTCGGTCGTGATTCTACCTCATACATGGTCTGCGTGGCCTGCGATGCTGTTGCATTTATACATTGCATTGTATTTCATCATTGATTGAATTTATTGTCTTTACTTGTTTCTATTATGCTTATATTGTGCACTAATCTTTGTTTTGTAGGTGGTAGGAATTTTTAATTATTACATACTTTTTCGGTTTCTCTTACCCAATCCGTTGAACCTACTAGGTACATTTTAGTGTATTCACCCTTACTTTGTTTTCTCCCTGCAGATTGAGCACAGGGATCTGCATAGGGTAGTTGATTTACTTTAGTTGAGATTTTCTGCACCTATCCATATCTTATCGGTGAGGCTCAGAGTTTGATTCACCGTGGATCTTTGGGATTTCCTATGTTGCTTAATTCCTTTCAGACTTTGTATCAAATATTATCAACTTTGTATTTCATTTGAGACAGTTGTATTTACTCTATTGTAATACTTTAGATGTTGTTATACTCATGACTCCAAGTTCTAGAATTGCTTATGTTATGTTGTGATTGTTTTCGCTTTACTTTATTTTTTTTAATTGTGATTCGATTTTGGATCGTGACATTATGTGGAGATTATATTTGGTTTCTACTTCTTCATGATGGATCACCCACATTGTTATTTTACCATCTTTTTGTGCCAAAATCTAATTTTGTTCATGCATCGGACTATTTTTATCCTACACACTTTGTCAATCCTATCTCACCAACCAAATAACCTTAGGAACTAGTTAAGATTGAAAGTTGGATTATTTATTTTGCTAAAATATAAGCATGAAAAAAAAAGAGAGAGAAAATATTGACCCCCTCATTATTTTTTAATTCTTATGCTATATTTAATGTTGTATCATGCTACTCTAGCTAATTAATACATTGCTTGAAGATGCAAATATAACAATGCTTAGCGAAAGAGAAACCCAAACCTAAAATTGTCTTTGATAAGAAGCGCTTTACTTTTGAAATGAAGCTTTTCAATATAAATTCAAATTAATCAAATCCTACAAAAAATAAAAAAATCTGGTTAGAAATCAAAAAAAAAAAGTTTGAAATGTAACATATATCGCTTATAAAACGTAAAAAGACTGACTAAATAGCATGCTGAAAATTCAAATAGAAGGATCCGACTGGTCAGAAGAAACAAGTCAAATAGTCAATTTTCAACTAATTGAAATATTGACCAAATATCAAGTTTAGTTCTGATGTCTTTTTCTTTGATAACGCCCAACCCAATTATTGCCAAAAGTGAGTAAATGATTGTTAGAAACATAGATAATACCAGAGATAAAACAATATCAGCAGTAAGAATAATTATGTAGTGAGCCTAAAACCTTGTAACTATACTGATTTTTGTGTTTAAAATTACACTAAAACAAGAATATTAATATTGAGATAGTTTTGAGCAAAATGCTGTTTCAAGGTTAATTATGAAGAAGCAAGGATTGAAAGGCTCGCTTGGTTGGTTTATGTAATGGTCTGGAATCTCAATTCTCAATTACTCCCTCCATTCTAGTTTAATTGTGTGGTTTTGATTTTACACAAAGTTAAAGAAAATAAAATATTTTATTTTTTTTTGCATTTCATGATTTTAAACTAAAGATCTGTAGAAGGTACTAAATGTTATTTAATCTTTTGGTCTTAAACATGTAACGTGGAACATTGGAATTATCAAAAGGAAAATAGGCGTTCATTTTAGAATGGACCAAAAAGAAAAGTAAGAAAAACAAATTGAAATGGAAGAATTACTCCCTCTATTCGTCTTTACTAGTCAAATATTAAAAATAGTTGTCCAACTTGTCTAGTTTGAAAGTCAAGGAATAATTTATCATTTTGTGTCTAATTTATCCTTGCTATTAAATACGATTCATTTTTTCAATATTTAAATGACGTACAATTAATTGAGATAATATAATAAAATTATTCCCCCCGCCCCCTTTATTGTTTCTTAAGGGATGTGCCAAATTAAATCAAACATGGACAAATAAAGATTGACAGAGGAAGTACTAATTTTTAATAAGTAATGAGCTTATCTTGGTTAAGTTTTTTCAAACCTGTTGAGTTTTCTCTATATTAAACCCTTTTGATGAAATTACAGAGTATAATATTACAGCTAAAAAATAAAATGAAGAGAATAAATCTCTTTAGGCTGAGATTCAGATATCTCACTCTCTTTAAGGAGATTTAAGTCCATTGTAGCAAATTTTTTCACCAATTCAACTGTAATCTTTTTTACTTGTCTTCTCCAAAATACAACAATCTAACTACAAAGTACTATTTTTAGTCAAGCATTGAGGTCTAAATTGCATAAAAGAAACACCTCCCTTCAACTAATAAGAATTCTCTTTTTAAATAACTTTTATGCGATCTTTATTTTTTTATATCAAAAATCAAAAGAAGACCATCACTATTCATAAGCAAGGAAGTCTTCCTTGCAATGAATAGGAAGAACAATACGTATTAAATAAAAAGATAAGTGACCTAAAGATTAATAAGTATAAGGTATATGTCACGATCCAAACCTAGAGCCTAGACGTGACAAAGCGAATGGGTAACTTGACCTAGATGGATCCACTAGTAAGCTATTTTAGGGAAATAACATAATCCTACGGTTTCACGTACTTTAGAGACTAAGGTTTTATATTAGAACCCCTTCAGTCGAGCCCTCCACTTTAAGCCTCAATCGATGCTAGTCTAATCCCAAGGAATACTTAAAATAATCATAGGTTAAATAATAACATGAATAACTTGTAAAGACTTGATAACATGACATAAGTAGCTCGTTCACATACTTGACCTCTACATGGGCATATAACTTATACTAGAGGGTAGAAACAATACATGAACTTGATCCCTTCTAGTAGGCATTGCATTTCACATGAGGGTAGAAACTTGTAACATGTTTGACTCCTACTAGTGAGCTTAGCTTGAACATAAGGATAAAATAGTAATCATGCTTGATTCCTTAAATAGATATAATTGCTCACAAGAGGGTAGAATTATAGAATAAGGCTTAACTTGTCACTTGTAAATCATAGAAACCTTTCATGAGCTTAATACATACTTGGGAGCCCATAATTATCATGAAAAACACTTGACTTGCGAATCATGCAATAGCCTTTTAATAACATAAGAATACTTTGTCATGGAAATTTAGTGAAACATGGTGGGTATATGTACATATGCTCAAAATCATGCAATTCAAGAGTATAAAATAAGAATGAGTAAAATTGATTCATTTTTGAAGTCACTTAAATCAACCTACCAACATTGTAGTAAAACCCTTAATTTGGGTATCATGAAATCCATCTCAAAAGTTCACAATAGTTCATAGTTCTCATAAGTCATATCATGCATTGCCTCAATATACATAAATCAACTCATGTAATAAACTTAAAAATGGATATTCATGCATAATCAATCAATACTTAATAAATCCCAGCATAATTAACATTTATAATGCAAAATAAGAGATACCTATAAACAATGTCACTTGAAATCATGAAATTTTCATCGAAAGAGAGGGTTGGGCTCTATGGGTGAAAGTACCCTTGGATGAAGACCTATATACCTAAACTTGGAATATCTTGATTCAAACTTGGAGGGGACTTGGAACTTGAGTGGTTCTTTGAAATCCAAAGTGTGCTCTTGAAATTCTTGGAATTGAATGGGGAATTTTGTGATGAATTGGAAGGGTTTTGAGAGGGTTCCTTGAGAGTATGAACTTGAAAAATGGCCAAGTGAAGAGGTTTTCATGTTTAAATGGGTGTTGGGTTATTACCCAAACGCCCTTTAAAAAGCTGGAAAAACAAGAAAGAAAATGTACTAGTCCGCGCGCAGTATGCGACACGGACTAGACGCGCAACCCCAATTACACTAAGGCGCGCCCCAAGCGGATCCCAACCTGCGCGCGCAGGGATATTGGAATTCATCCCCGTAGCAAAAATTATTTTTTATTACGGGTCTTCTAAAATACGAGGACTACTCGTTCCCCACTCAATTCCCCCTCCCTCCTCATATGAGAATACGAAGCCAGATTTTAAAATCATGAACAGGTTTTGAGATATTAGAGATATATACTTATGGGCATTTCAAATCATATGAGGGGTGTTACAATATATCCCCCTTGGGAACATTCATCCCCGAATATAAAGAAACCATGCATAAGAAAAGTGAGTAAGACACTTTCAGCCTGACATGAATGCAATAAATGCACTTAAACATTATTTTCAAAAAGTTTCAAACACATACAATAAAAATCACCAAAACTTGTTATCTTAAACATATATGCATGCAAAGATGACATGAGGGCTAGATCTTAACACTTGAAAGCTTAGATAGGACTTAATTTATTACCTTTGACTTGAATAGAGTAGAAGAGGCATGGATATCGTTTCTTCATGTTCGCTTTCACTTCCTATGTGACACTTTCGACTTGTTGATTCCTCCAAAGGACTTTGACAGATGCCACATCTTTGTTTCTCAACCTTTTCACTTGCCTATCCCATATTGTTAGGACTCGCAACATAATTTAAACCTCGAACGTCCTTAATTGGTTCGATTTAATAAAGTTTGGGACCGAATGCAACATTTTACCTAAGTTA
>JAOTQJ010069498.1:0-13257 GCA_025642045.1 Solanum sejunctum | reverse complement strand
AATAAGGAGGGAAGGTTATAATGTTAATATATACATTGTATTAAAAATAATATAAATATACAAAGTGAGATATAAAATGACTTTAAAAGAATTTTTTTCTTATCATTTATCCCTTTTATCTTGGAATTAGTATATCACCAAATAGAATAGATAAATTATCCCGAATTGACCAACCAAATAATAATTTAAAATCCACTATAATTTTATCCGAGATAAGTTACATTTATCGTTTACCCATTTTTATAATACCCAATTCTAACCCAACCCAAACCTGAACTGCCCTAAATTATATACCAAAATGCATGTTCTCCAAATCATGAACTAAAAACTAACCCTAACCCGTTTCATTTGCAAATAAGATTGGAGAGGGCGGCTTTGGACAAGTTTACAAGGTAGAACCATTGAAACCTCAAATTTACTTATTTTTTCTTTGGTTGAAATGAAAATAAGTTCTACTTCTACAGTGTGTGTTAGAAGGGGAAAAAAATTAGCAGTGAAGCGGCTATCAGAAACATCAAAACAAGGAGAATGAAGTTAACTGCAATGCTAAACTTCAGCATCAAAATCTTCTGGTATGCTGCGTTCAAGGAGAAGAGAAGATGTTGGTCTATGAATACTTGCAAAACAAAAGCCTGGATATATATATATATTTGGTTATCCAGTGTGCAACCATTTCTTTCAATCTAATCAATAGTTCAATAGTTATGAATGAATAAAGCACCTCAAGAACTGAAAGTCTGATGTGATTACACTGCGCTTAGTTTCATGTTTAGGAGAAATTTATAATAAGTTGAAAACATTTGGCAGATGAAGAAAGGAGTGCATTACTTGATTGGCCAAAGCGCTTCAATAATATCAATGGAATTGCTCGTGGATTGATGTACCGTGTGAAATGAATTGGAAAAATTCAGGGTGGGTCGGGAATGGAAAATCTGGTAAAATGAGTTAGAATTTAGGGTATTCTTTCAAACTAAGGGTAATCTTGGCGAGTTTGCTAATGGTAGGGGCGTAAATAAAATTTTTTTAATGATAGAGATTAAGTCAAACAATATTTCAAACTTGGGGTATTTTTGATCTTTTTCTCTTATTTTAATTGAAAACAATATATCGAATTTATTTGTGTGCTTATTTTATTTAATTCATTTATTTCTATTTTTTATTGACGAAAGGTGTCCCCGGGGCATATATCAGGCTGATTAAGGACATATACGATGGAGCCAAGACTCGGGTAAGAACAGTGAGAGGAGACTCCGATTTCTTTCCTGTTGAGTTTGGACTCCATCAGGGTTCTGCGCTGAGCCCTTTCTTGTTTACCCTGGTGTTAGATGAGCTGGCGCGATCGTTACAGGAGGAGTTTCTGTGGTGTATGCTATTTGCAGATAACATAGTATTAATTGATGAGTCTCAGACTAAAGTTAATGAAAGGTTGGAGGCTTGGAGACACATACATATTGGAGTCCAAAGGTTTCAAATTGAGTAGGATCAAAACTGAATACATGGAGTGCAAATTCAGCGTGGAGAGGGAGGAAGAAAATTCTAAAGTGAGGCTTGCCACTCACCCTATCCCCAAGAGGGATAAGTTTAAGTATTTTGGGTCCATCATCCATAGTAGTGGCGATATTGATGAGGATGTCACACAACGTATTGGGGCAGCATGGACTAAATAGAGACTGGCCTCTGGAGTACTGTGTGACAAAAAAAATATCACCCAAACTTAAGAATCAGTTCTGCCGAGTGGTGGTTAGACCAGCGCTGCTGTATGGGGTGAAGTGCTGACCGATTAAACATATTCATGTTTAGATGCATATCGCAGAGATGAAGATGCTGAGATGGATGTGAGGTCACACCAGAAGTGACAAGGTTAGGAATGAGGCTATTCGGGAGAAACTGAAGGTGGCACTGGTGGAGGAAAAGATGAGAAAAGCGAGATTGCGATGGTTCAGACATGTGCATAGAAGGGGTCTCGACGCTCTTGTTAGGAGGTGTGAGAGGTTGAATATGGGAGTCACTCGGCGGGATAGGGGTAGACCAAAGAAATACTGGGGGGAGGTGATCAGATAGGACATGACGAAACTCGACCTCACTGAGGACATGACCTTGGATAGAAAGTTGTGGAGGTCACGAATTAGAGTAGCAGACTAAGTTCCTTTTCTTCTTCCTATTCCTCTACTTAGTCTTCTTCTTCCTTTACTATTAACATTTGTACTGTTTTTATCATTATCATTCTTTTTTCTCTCATTACCTAGCGTATATATGTTAGTTTTATCTTAATAAATTATTGTCAGTCGCACTTGCTGTCCCCTTACCTTACATTTCATTTTTCATTTCATATTTCATATTTCATTTTTCTTTTCATTTCATTTTATTTCATTTTTCTTTTCATTTCATTTTATTTCATTTTTACATTTCATTTTGTCATGTATAGTCATATCTAGTCCTTCTACTTATGAGTTTTGAGCTGAGGGTTTTAAGAAACAATCTCTCTACTTCTATGAGGTAGCGATAAGGTCTGCGTACAATATACCCTCTTCAGACCCAACTTGTGGAATATCACTGGGTATATTGTTGTTGTTGTTCTGGTATATTTTATAAAGAATATTTTTTTATGATTTAACAACTCTTTAATTTCAAATTTTTATCTATATTTTGATACATTTAACATATTCAAAATAAAACAAAGAAAATAATATTTTTGAAGTCAAGCGCTTTAGCATAACTTTTAAAAAAATTGTAAGGGCAGAAAAAATAGAAAAAGAATTATAAAATAGAAGATTACTACCTCACCAATTTAACAAAAATTAGAATCACCAACTACCAAATAATTATGCAGGCACTGACATCTCTTCTTTTGCTTTTTCTTCATAATAATTATGGTGTCAAATTAAATTACTCTGTTCGCAAAAATTAAAATAAATATATTTTGAAAGGTACTTTGAAAGCAAAAAAATAAGCGATAAGAGAATAATAATAATGTCAAAATGATAACCGAAGAAAATAAAATACAAAATTAAAATTTAAAAATCAATGTAAGTAAAATAATTTAAGCCAATAAGCGAGGAAGAAACTATTACTCCATTATTTTATAATAAACCAAATACTCTGGCATAAAATAAATCTAATTTGTTTTAAAAAATTAAATTATCTGTACTAGTAGACATATCCTACAAACAATAAGATTATCTCAATGTATCAAAGGCTTTCATCCATTGTGTGATAAGAGAAATCGAATATATATAATTTGAACTATATGTTTAAAAACATAACACAATTATTTTTAAATAACGCATAATAAACATCAAAAATTAAATTAATTAACTGTCACTAATAGACATATCCTAGATCATCAATAATTGCAAGCTGGCTAGTACATATAATAGTACTTTATTAATTCCACCCAACACATGTTCTGCACATAAAGAAAGGACTGCTCACCGAATCCAACAATCGAACAATAAATGCTCATAAAAATTTAAAAAGTGTAGTAGTAACTATTATTTTAAAAATTTTGACTCTTTAGTTAAAATATATTTTTAAATATTTTTATAGTGTTTTAAAAGTTATTAAGTAGAATTTATAATATATAACTTTGATTTATAAATTGCATAAATTTATAATTCAAGTAATATTTAAGAAAGGTAAAATGTACGTAACTTTTATATCTACTTTAAAAGACAAAATATTGTTACATTTTAATTCTCGACTAAAAAAAATATTTCAAAATAAATTGAAAAAAAAGTAAAAGAATCTCATAACAAAATACTATATTTAGAAAATGTGTCGAGGCATAGAAGAAATAACTTTATACCAAATATTTAAATTAGAAGGTACATTTGACTAGAATAAAATCATAAACCAACAAAATGATCACATAAAGAATCAAAATGAATGATCGTAGGAGTATAAAAATAACAAAAATTGCAAATATCAATATTTCTCGAATTCTTCGCTGGAATACTCTATGAAGATCACGATGATAAAATAATAAATATAGTACTCTATGGTTGTGTTTAGTTGAGAGAAAAATATTTTTTTCTACAAAATATTTTTTTAGAAAATTAATTTATTTTTTTATATTTGATTGGTTAGTGAAAAATAATTTTTATTATTTTAATAGTGAATGAAAATATATTTTAAAAAATATCTTTTATTTTTTATTAAAAAATAAAAAATACTTTTAGGAAAATAATTTTTATCATGAAATATGTTTTAACTTTTTTTTATGGGGAAGGAGGGGAGGGGATGGGCGAGTAAAAAAAGATTAAATTCGTATTTTTTGCGTGTTTGCACAGGTTGGAAGGAGGGGCGGGGTGGGATAAAATTTTTAAAATTTTAAATTTTAATCGATTTTTTTTTGTTGTAAGAGAGAGGGATGAGATATTGAGATTGAATAAGAGTTTTGGAAAATATTTTTTTTAAATTTTAAAAAATTAAGTTGATTTAAAAAATATTTTTTAAAGTATTTAATCCAATCAAATATAAAAAAATTGAATAATATATTCCTCCATTTCAAATACACCCTATATTTGAAATTGGTCCAAAATAACCTTTTTAAAGAGTTTTGAGTTTTTTTTCAAATTTATTAAAACTAAGCAATTTTTAGCATTCATCGAAACTTAACAAATTTTAGTTATTACATTTAGTAGGAACTGCAAAAAGAGATATTAGAATTTAACATATATTTACATTTAGGGGTGCAGTACTTTTTGTAGTTTATGCTTATTTTTAGTCGTTCTATGGAGTTTATTATAATTTTTGGGATTCGATTTTTTATTTTATTTTTATATACTTTTAGTGTCTTGGTGTGGTTTTATTTTTTAATTCATAGAGACTTTAATGTGGTGTTGGTCAAATTTTTATTTTACGCAATCCTATTAAATTCAATAATCATAAATTTGTTAATAATATCTGACAAAGACAGAAAGTATTCATTTTTAATGAAGGTAATTACGAAAAATGTGCTTTCAAATAATATTCAAAGGACCACTTTAAATCAACTTCAAACATAGGGACCATTTTAAATATTTTCCAAACTAGGATCTAGGAAGGATATCAAAGAAAATTCAACGCTTATTTTGGACACTTTCTTTTATTATTTCAATTTGAATATAAAAAAGTTACATTCAAATAAGCAAATATCATAATTTCAGAAATTCATTTTAACAATTTTTAAGTCAAAATGTAAACATTCGGACAGAAACAGCTAACATTATTATCTTTTGGCATATGGCATTTAATTGTAGACAATAGTGGCCTAATCTTTTTCTTTTTGACCATGCTTTTACTTTATTGGCATTTCCTTTCATTAATTATTTAGAACGGTGGAAAATAAAATAAAATAATGAAAAATATTTTTTTGGAATTGTTACATTCTTTCACGAATAATAAAATATAAAAAATGAATGTTCTAAGACTTGGTGGAATATTATGAGAGAATTAAATGATATAGCTTTATCTTGATTCTAATTTTGCCAATTAAACTCGAGAATACGGAATAACTCAACCGTCCAATAGAGTCAACAATAAGATATAATTAATTTTTATTTCTCAAATTTTGCTAGACAAATATGTAGTCTTTAATCACTATATAGTTTGTGTATGAACACTAATTATATATACAGAAATCTGTGTATGTAGTCATTCAAAAATATCTTAATTATGCTTCATAGATATAGTTTGATAATTATATTTTATACAATATATTCATTTGTGTAATTTGCTATACAATTTGTGCACACCATTTATATAATTTTTTAGATAATTCACATTATTTGTATATTTCGCTATACAATTTGATTAGCGGACAATTTTTGTATAATCACATAGAACATTTGTATAAATTGCACAAATTATACAAAACTCAAACTGTAACTATAACAAGATGTTGTTATGAGCCATAATTAATTCAAGATATAGTTATATTAGCTAATTAACTAGTATATGTTTGTTTATCTATGTAATTTTTTCATTATATATTCTGTATATTTCAACAACAACCATAATTGTTACAGCTAAGTTGGTGAAAGTAGTTCCTTTCAGTTGAGCTTCGGAATCTTAGTCATGGCCTGCCTGGAACTGCATGAAGGCCCAATAAATAGACATGTCTAAATGGTCTGGCCCAGACCAGTTCAAGCCATACCCAATGGGCTACTAAATTAAGGAAATGGACTAAGATGGGCTGACTATTTTTATTGAAGGGCCTTTGGTACAATCTGAGCATGAAATCTTTGTTCACTAATCCAAGTCACGTCCAAAAGAAATTCAACATACTAGGATTTATAAGACTACAAAAGTAAAAGTCTAAGGGGTCGTTTAGTACAAAAATGAATGACTCAGGGATTAATAATGTAGGAATTAGTAATGCATGGATTAATAACACAAGAATTAGTAATGCAGAGATTATTTTTATCAAATATTTGGTTCATTGTTTCTCATCTAATCTTGTGGTTGATTTAAAATTTTATCAAAAATTTCTTTCCAATTATATCCTTGAATTATTATGGGATATTATAATTTATGTAATTGGGTCAAGTAGATAATTATCGGAGAATATTATTTTTTTGAAGCCTTTTAACTAGCTCGGAGAAAAACAAATTTGTTAGGATTGGAAAAAGAGAGGGCGGCAACTAACATAAATTAGGAAAAAAGAGCAAAAAATCGAATTGATAAAAAATAAATCTAATTCTATTAGGATTCCCAGTCTTTATCGGACTATGATTTACTGTGAATTACAAAAAGCAACGACTTACGTGCAATTTTCCTTCGTACCAATTTCTAGCAACAATGCCAAAAATATTAACTCTAGTCGATTTGCCTGCCAAAAACCCAGAACAAAATATCACCTTCAACGAAGGTACTAAAGTGAGTGTTACATGCTCACAATCAAACTACGGAGGTACAACATTAAAATCAAATTTGTGCGAATTGGATGTCAACAGAAACCCCCGTAACTCTTCTGGGTTCCCTCTTAAGGTTACTGTTTGCGTAAAACGTCTATTCACGAAAATAAATACTTTTCACTATATCATAGATCACAGAGCTGAATGCATTTTTTGGATTCCTTACGATAGTATGCATATATCAAACGATTGTTTCAACATTATATCGAAAATAATATTATTGATGAGTGTCCCATTTTCCGTAGAGGTTGAAAAGTTGGAAAATAAGGAACCGTTGATTTCTGAAATGTTGGAGTTCGTTAGGACCGTGAATAAGTCTGATGCGTACATGGTTTTGGAAATTACAAAAACTAGTTATATACCTGATAAGGAATTTATGGAGATATATAACAATTTGGGCAAGGAATATAATTTTGAATCATGGAGTAGGGCTCAAGGAGAAGTAGACTCGAGGATTACCAAGTTTAAAGCTCTATAAAAAGAAATCGGGATGAAGAAAATGAGATATGAGACCAGCAAATTTGAAGTTTCTAATTTATCGGATATGTGTTCGATTTGTTGGGAAGAATTTTCAACAGGTTCGATGGTTTCTTGCCTCGATAAATGCTCACATGTCTATCATGAATTTTGCATTTTAAAGTGGGTTTTAACAAATCAATCTTGTCCCTATTGTCGTATCAATATTTAACATTAATTGAGTAAATACATGTCATTGCAATTTAGAATTGATATTTTTTTATTGTTTATGGTTGTTAAATATATTATAAGGTTAACTATATTATTACAATTGAATTATATGTATATGCAGAAAGTAGATGTGATATTGTAACTCATAGTTTGAAGCTTTCATGGTAATCCATCTTCTGCTTTAATTTCTATATATTGATGGATAGTGTAAAAATATTAGGTCATTTACGGTTACCAGATAAAAAAAAAAGGTAATGCACAATTTAAATTATATGAGTTTTGATGAATTAGGTTTTAATTTTTTTTGGGGTCCAACATTATATGAGACAAGTTTTGCTTTGATACCATGATGAATTAGATTTAGGCCTAACTCATACCCCAAAAGCTACTTCAAAAGAAGTGGATTGTCCGTGTCTTATAAGGAGTCCACCATCTCATTAGCAGGACTTTTTGTCTCAACAAGTTTGAGTTCAGAAACTCGACCTTATATCTGATTTATTAGATTCGTTGTATCTTGAAACTATCATATAGAGGAAAAAGAACTAACCTATCGTTTTTAATGAATTAATGATCATTTTACTTATAAAGATGCAATTCTTTTCTTAAAAAATCACCAAACTCCTTAAATTTATGAACAATTTTTACTGAAACTCATACAGCGAGGAAGATCAACCATCTCCTTTTCATCATACGTGAAATTCTTCAGAACCCTCCTCATATTCATGAACATCTGAACCATGGACAAGTTAATGTTGAAGCTCAATATCAATAATAATAGTAATAATCAATATGAACTTTATTTTAATATCATGAAAAAACTAGATGTTAAATTTAGTTCAATTTTCACGAGAAAACAACAACAACAACAACAACATTACCCTAATGCCTCAGAGGCTCTCGCTCATTGCGGGGTAAGGAGTGATCGGATGTACGCAGCTTGACCCCTATGTTTAAAAATATCGCGCGATTGTTTTCAGATGACCCATGAAAAGCGTCGAAAGTTGCATTGACTAACTGCTACTTTACAATTGAAAGAAGTGCAGACAGTTTAAAGAGCTATTTTGTTTTATTCCATCATACCCCAAAGTCAAAAAACAGTGAATCTTTGGCTCCATCCGAGATTGATGAAAAATTTTCACGAGAAAATGATTGTTCAAAATATATTAGAAGGAAACCCTTGATTACAATCCGTAATTTGATGTGGGAATCCTTGATATAATGACGAAATTGAAATGGATCAGACCTATTCTATTCTGTTCAAAGAAGATACGGGTGCTCATATGTTTTAAGGTTGGCATAGAGGTGAGGAATTAAGCGAGGGGAGGGCCAATTAATTAAATATTAATTTAAATTATTTTAAAAAATAATTAATTATTTTTTTAACTCTATCCTAGTAGGTAAGTCATTCATAAAATATCCTATTCCTGTAATTTTTGAAAAGTATATGTTATTTAGTCAAATTGTACCCTTATTCAAATTTTCTTTCAAGGTTTGTGTAGGGATAGTGGGGGTAAGTATCTTTTTATTGAAATAAAAGATTAGTTGCCCGGTGTTTCGAAAAATTCCCGCTCATTACGAGATTCGGAGGTTTGGATGTACGTAGTCTGACCCCTATATTTAAAAATATAAAGCGGCTGTTTCCAAATGACCCATGAGGAGCGTTGAAAGTTGCATTGACTAACTGCTATTTCACAAATAAAAAAAGCGCAGACAGTTTAAAGAGTCATTTTATTTTATTCCATCATACTTCAAAGCCAAAAATAGTCAATCTTTGACTCTATCCGAGATTGATGGAAAAACAATATAACTAATAAATACATATTTAAGTTAAACACTATTTTTTTTAGATGATTTTCAAAATATAATACTATTTTTTAAATAAGTTAAACACTACATATACATATATAGATTTTCAAAATTTTTCCACACCTCTATCTGGTGTACACCACAAGTACACCTTTAATATCCAGGCGTCTCCATAGAACCTTTCAAGGACTTCATTGTAAGCTTTTCTAGGTCAATCAATATCATGTGCAAGTTCTTCTTTCTCTCCATAGTTAATAGTTTGACTTAAAAATATCATGTTATTAATTATTTGATTAAAAAAAGCTTTTATCACTAATAATTTGATTTACAAGTACTCTTAATATTATTTTATGAGTTAAAAAAAATAGGCATCTAACTAAAAAGGAATTTATAGCGATATATATAATGATATAGACAAAGAATATAATTTTGAATCGTGGAGTAAGACTTAAGGAGAATTAGATTCAAGGATTACGAACTTTAAAGTTGTACGGAAAAAAATCAGAATGAAGAAAATAAGATATGAAGCAAGTAAATTTGAATTTTAAAGAATTGATAATGAATACTCATATTTTTTATTGTCGTTAAATATAATATAGCATTAAATATATTATTACAGCTTAATAATTATTACAAAATTATTTATTTATTGTCGTGTAAGTATCAAAAAAAAAAAAAAGCATCATATGTATATGCAAAAAGTAGACGTTATTTTTGGCCCATACATTCAAGATGGAATCACTAACATCATTGAAGAATAAATAATACATATGTAGATCTGCTGCTATACTGAAACTCATAGTTTGAAGCTTTCATGACAATCCATCTTTAGATTTACTTATTAAGATTTCTATATATTGATCAATAATGTAAAAAATGTTTATAAAATTAGGTCATTTACAAAATAAGTATTAAAGGGATCTAAATTTACGTAATAGGCACTAATTTATTACTAGATAAAAAGAGGTAAGGTAGAATTCTCGACCTTAAGATATACTCCTTTCGTCTCAAAATAA
The DNA here is from genome assembly GCA_025642045.1 of Solanum sejunctum. Lineage (NCBI taxonomy): Eukaryota > Viridiplantae > Streptophyta > Magnoliopsida > Solanales > Solanaceae > Solanum > Solanum sejunctum. The sequence goes on along the minus strand of JAOTQJ010069498.1, from coordinate 2,852 downwards.
TTGAATTTTTGAGGGTTTTTTCAAGGTTCAAAATAGTTGAATTTTTCAAAGTTGAAGATGAATGTTTGAAAATTTTTTCATATTTGCCCTTACATTTATTGAACTTTTATATTTTTTAGGAAATAATTACACTATATATTTATAATTTTACAAAGGGCAATAGTGAAAAATATGGTATAAAGTTTGTTTTTTAATACTTTTCTTAATATATGTGTATTACCTCATAAATTTAATTAATATGGAATAGAGAGAGTATGATTTATTGGATTTGTAATATGTGTCTTGGACCAATCATATAGAGGAGAAGAATCAACCTATCGTTTTTAACGAATTAATAATCATTTAACTTATAAAAATACAATTCGTTTCTTAAAAAATCACTAAACTTCTTAAATTTATGATCAGTTTTTAATCATAACTTGTTGGATGACCAATAAATAATTTTTCATATGCCAAATTCATCTCACTTTTTTTTTGAAACAAATATTAAAAAGAGATTATGCCAATTTATTTTCTTCTGGAAAATGTGTAAGACAATTGATCTTAGATCTTCTTCAAATTCAAAACATAGTTAGAGGATTGTATATAATTAGAAAGATCATCCATCTCTTTTTTGTCATATGAGAAATTCATCAAAAATTAATTTTTTACATTGATTTCATTACAAAATATTTTTTTTTATCGATTTCTCCTCATATCCATAAATATTTGAATCATGGACAAATTAATGTTGAAGCTCAATATCAACAATAATAATCAAAAGAAACTTTACTTTGATATCATGAAAAAACTAGATGTTAGTTAGATTTAGTTGGATTTCACAAATCAATCCAACTGAGGAGAAAATGATTGTTTAGAACATATAAGAAGATTATTCATTTTTTCGTTTTTGGACAAAACAATGATCGCCGACCCATATGATTTTGTCGACAAGTACATTTGATTAGAACGACCAAATGTACATTGTACCAGACCATTTTCTTTGTTAAGGATTAACTATAATTAATTAGTGTTCCTTCTTTTTTTTTTTTGGATAGAAAATGATAAAAAATTTAAAACGTATTAAATGTAACAACGCACTCCAGACAGTGATTGTCATTTTTCTGGCCAACTTGCCTTTTGCGGCTCACATAAGTAATTAGTGGACGGTCTCTATTTTTTCAAACTTAATTTTAAAATTATTAAAACATAATCACATTTAAATAATAAATTAATTGGTTAGGAGAACAAAATTTCTAAAATTATCACTAGGAATTGACAGCGTCCCAACTAATCACAAAAGACAGACTTTAGAGATGAAATTTTAAACTTACATGCAAAGAAATTGTACGAAATATCACACTTCCAATTATTTATTTTAGATTTAAAAACTTAATTTTTTATATTGAAATACTAGATTGAGACGAAACGAAGCAAAATAAATTGTTAGTTTGTTGCGTTTTATTTTTTGATTCATAAATTTCATAAATTTTTAAAATATATTTATGAATTGTTAATAATTGATTATCAATTAGCAGAATTTGACAATAATTTTAAGATGAAGAGAGTAATAATTGTCGTTGTCGTAATCAGGAAAAATGAAATTTAATTTAAACGGTATAAATAATTGGAGTTGGAGTTGGTAAACACATTTCTATTTGTGTTTTTTCCTCTCAAAATTAGTACGAGTACTTGTTTTTTAATTTTAGATAAATGTCAAAAATATATATTTAATTATTTTTTTAGTATACTTGGGAATATGAATTTAATATCTAGACTACTACTTATTAGTTTAAAAGGCATATCTCAGTAATATAATATACTCTTTTTTATTTTAAAAAAACTTTATCACATGATATTTTACATAAATAATATATTTTTCTTCAATAATAAATAAATAAATTATTAATATTGATTATTTATACGCGATGTAGAGAAAAAGATTAATTGAATTAGATATGCTTTGCGTGCAATGAAATTTAAAATTTGTCGTCTACTTTTAGGAAGATTAAAGTATTATCAACCCCCCTTCCCGAAAAAAAGGAATTACTCTTTTGAAAAATAATATTTAAAATATTTTTATATAGTGATAGTCTAAGATATAAAATTCTCACTTTCAATAATTTAAATATATAAAAAAGGAAAAGATAATTCAAATATAATTGTAATATTTCTTTCTTTTATTTTCCATTTAAATATTTGATATTTATAGTTAAAAATCCAATTAATTCAGATAATCGAATTTGTTGAATAAAACTCAAGAAACAGTTTTGTCAGAACACTATCTGCAATGATTTGTATTTGTAGTGGGCTGCTTATTAGTTGAATCAGGAAGATAATTTCACTTAACCGTTTCCTTCACTTAACAATTTGATTATTAGATATAAATTTTTAAATTTATTAATTTATTAGTCAATTTATAAGATATAGATTAATTCAGTAATAAATTAATATTTATCGGGTGGTCATTAAATGATATTTCGACTAACCTCTAATTTTTATGATATTTTTTTTTTTTATAAATACATAGTCCCATCTTATTTTTTTTTAATTTTGAATGGAATAATAAAAAGAAAACTAATAGTACAATAAATACTTTAACACTTGTCTTACATAAAATGGACAAGACAAAATATATATAATTATAGAAAAATAAATAAACCTCTAGGAGTTAGGACTAACAAAGAAAAAATACATAATTATTTTTATATATTGTGATAAAATATCAAATGAAACTAATATATCTAAAATAAAAATATAAATATAATAAAATTTTAACATATTAATTATTTACCAGATAAAAAATTAAATAATACCATGCAAATTCATGCAGACACAATGCAAATTCTCGAGCCAATGCGATGCAATGCAAA
>JAOTQJ010069477.1:0-13258 GCA_025642045.1 Solanum sejunctum | reverse complement strand
TTTTATTATTCATATTAATCAACTTCTATGGAGAATTATCTTTCTACACATAATTTTGTAAGAAAAGGTTAAAAAACTAAAAAAATCCGCAAACCGCATCAATCCGCACCAACTCGAAAAAATCCGAGGTTGATAAATCTGCATTTATTGGTTTGGTTTAATTTATATATTAAAAAATCCGATATAAATAGTTTGGTTTGATATTTAAAAAATTCGCACCAACTCACTCCATGTACACCCCTAGGTTATACGGTGCATAAATGCACTTCACTACACTTGAATGTAGAGGAAATGCAGATGCGGCAACCGGAAAAGTCGGCTATTAAAATGAGTAAGTCATACAATAATTAATTAATTAATAATTTACCAATAAAATATTAAAAAAGAAAAACTTTTAGATTGATTAAATAAATTTTATCCAAAAAAAATTTATCAATCAATTATTTACCAAAATCGATGGAGCGACGACGACGACGCGAGTGAGTCCCTTTATTTGACTCTTTAAAGTTAGAAGTGTTTCCTACAACACTTTTTTCCTTTACTTAGTTCCCCACATTTTTTTTTGTCTTTCTATTTTCATTTCTCAATTCACACTTATTACTTAAATTCAACAATTTAGCCATTTTCTTTTTCTGCATTTGTTGAAATTTCAGATGTATTATACTGCAAGGAAAATATACAGTAAAGGGAGAAGAGCATGAGGCAGGTAAGAAAAAGTTCATAGAAATCCTTAAAGTGTTGGAGGGAGCACTTGGGGATAAGCTTTATTTTGGAGGGGATAATTTTGATTTTGTGGATATTGCTCTGATTGGGTTGTACTGTTGGTTTCATACTTATGAGACTTATGGTAACTTCACCATAGAGGCTGAGTGCCCAAAGCTTGTGGCTTGGGCCAAGAGGTGTATGCAGAGGGACAGTGTGACTAAGTCTTTGTTTGTTCGACATAAGGTCCTTGAATTCGCAAAAGTTCTTAGGCAGAAGCTTGGACTTGAATAAGCATATGCTTATGCAAGTATGAATAATGTATTGCAAACAAGGCACTTCATTGTGCCTTCTTGAGTTGTTGTTTCAAGATTTAGAATTTTTGTTTTGTCATAGTGTTAAGTCAGTTGCTACTTTTATTTTATTTACTTGTAAATTGTAATAAAGGATTCTTAGCTTGTCTTGTTGACGGTTGACATTTGTAGTATGTAATTCTGGAGCTTTTCTTCTTTGTAATGAGAAGTAATCATCTTTTCATGAGCATCATCCAACACAATAATAATTATGTCTCAGTCTCTCAGATCCAAATAAGTTGGAATTAGCTATATAAATTTATTTTACGCTATCTGGAACATAAGAAACAATGACAACTATCCATTATGCAATTATATATCATAATGTATTGCGAAAAAAGGGCACGTTGCTGCGCCTTCGCTGAAATGTTTGTTTTGCCATAGTGTAAGTCAGTTCTTGTTTAATTTCATCGATGAAGGTAGTTCTGTGTTAGTTTGAAAACAAAATAAAGAGGTGTTGGGTGTGTTTGGTTCAATCTTTTATGTAAAGTGTTTTATTAAAAAATATTCCATCCATTTAAAAAAATTATCAAGTTTGATCTACCACAGAATTTAAGAAAATAAAAAAGATTCTTTTAGTCTTGTGGTCTTAAATTAAAGTTATGTCAAATATATCAAAATGCCCTTTAATTTTATGATTTTAAACATGATATATGAAAAATTAAAATTAATGTTTTACCAAAAAAGTAAAATACATCATTCTTTTTAAAATAAATTAAAAAAAGAAAGTAGATCATTTTTTTAAAAATTAAGAAAATAAGTGAATTTTTATATTTATTTTCTAATACTTTGATAAAGAAACCAAAAAGATTTATATGTAATATAGCAAAATAAAATATTCAAAAATAGCGGGACCAGATGATCAAGACGTAGGGGATTGGAGATATTGCTGGATATGTGCAGGGAGGAGATTGATGTCATGATTTAGTTTTCCAAAAAGATTAGTGTTTAACTAAAAATTATTGTAATGTTTGATTCTATTTAAGAAGTTTTTATAATTTAGTTAAATATTGCATAGTTTGATCTTAATTTGTTAAAGTTTAGGCATGTGAGGAGAGGATATATGAGATATATATTATAAATATTTTTAGATTTGGCGTGAATTATTTTTATCCTCAAATTATTGACAGTCGTAAAAAAATTTTTTTTTACTTGATTAAAAGAATTTAAAAGACCAAATATATAGGTGAGTGGCTAGAGTGACAGGAGGAATGCGAACGAAATTTGTCTATGTATCGCAGATTTAGACGAATCTACTTGGATATAGTGTGTTTTATAACAAATTATACTTAATTCTGACCTTATATGTTTTGAGTTACATGTACGGATGCATCAAAATATGATAAGAATCATAATACTATACTATTTTTTTGTTTTGGGGTATAATGAAATAAAGCAAAATGGTTTTTTAAATTGTCTGCGCTTCAATTGTGAAGAAGCAGCTAGTCAATGCAACTTTCGACGCTCATCATGAATCTTCTGGAAAATAGTCGCGCTATATTTTTAAACATAGGGGTCATGTTGCGTACATCCGACCCTCCCTTATCTCGTAATGGACAGGAGCTTTTGAGTCATTGGGGTAATGTTCGTTGTTCGTTCGTAAAGTATTTTAAATAATTAGCTCCTGAACTAAAAGAGATTTTTATAAAGCCCATTTCTTTTATATAAATGAGTCCAGCCCATCATTGAGATTTCAGTCTTGAAAACCAGTTTGTGAGTCCACATTCCACAATTCCAAACTCTTTCAATAGAAAATTATATTGTTTATGAATCGTTAAAATTATTTTTTTATAGTTAAAATTATTTATTTTTTAAAATTTTAAACTCTCTTAGTTAATTAAAATTCTAACTCCACCACTGCTTTTTATGTGTATATGTATAATTCCCTTTTCAATTTTGTTAATATTAGTCTCATGATATCTTATGGTACATATGAACCTCTACTGATTGAACTGTATTAGAGACCAGTCCACGTGACGAAAGTGATGACCTATAGAAAAATCAGGAATAATAACAACTTAAACGTATTTACATACAAAAAAATCAATGTGTGAACAATGGTACTTGTGCACAAAAAATCGAAAAATGAAAGGCATCCACATTAATATATATGTGTGGATGTGCATGTCCGTACAATCAGAAAAATCAATACTTAGCCGGCATCCACATTAATATATATGTGTGGATGTGCATGTATGTACAATAAGAAAAATCAATACTTAGCCAAATTTGGAAAATTCTTCTATCTTGTGTTCTTCATACAACAAAAATGGCTAATGATGAGGTGATTCTGTTGGATTTCTGGGCTAGCATGTTTGGCATGAGGCTCAGGATTGCACTTGCTGAAAAAGAGATAAAATATGAGTACAGAGAAGAAGAGGGGCTGATTAGTAACAAAAGTCCCCTGCTTTTAGAGATGAATCCAATACACAAGAAAGTTCCCGTTTTGATTCATAATGGAAAACCAATCTGTGAGTCTATTATCGGAGTTGAGTATATTGATGAAGTTTGGAAGGATAAAGCCCCTTTGCTCCCTTCTAATCCTTACGAGAGGGCGCAAGATAGGTTCTGGGCTGATTACATTGACAAGAAGGTAAATTCATATTGTCCCTTTTACTGTACTCGGTGCAATTATGTTGAGTTTCACATTAGTCGAAGAACATGATAGACTCTGGCTTTTATCTTAGCTTTTTTTGGCAACAAGTGACAACCCATTCCTTTTTCTGTGTTTGTTGAAATTTTCAGCTGTATGATTCTGCAAAGAAAATATGGGGAATAAAAGGAGTGGATCCAGAGGCAAGTAAGAAAGAATTCATAGAAGTCCTTAAAGTTTTGGAGGGAGTACTAGGAGACAAGTCTTATTTTGGAGGGGATAAGTTTGGTTTTGTGGATATTGCTCTGATTGGGTTCTACAGTTGGTTTCATGCTTATGAGACTTATGGTAACTTCAGCACAGAGGCTGAGTGTCCAAGGTTTGTGGCTTGGGCCAAGATGTGCATGCAGAGGGATAGTGTGGCAAAGTCTTTGCCTGACCAACTTAAGGTCTTTGAGTTTGTAAAAGTGCTAAGGAAGAAGTATGGAGTTGAATAAGCATATGTATATACAAGTATGCATCATAATGAATTGAAAAAGACACTTCAATTCATTTGTGCCTTCTTGAGTTGTTTCAAGATTTGAAATTATTTGTTGAATTTGGTCATAGTTTAAGTTCTATCTTTCACTTATAATAAACTTCAACTTTTACTCCTCGATTTTTGTGTCTTCAATTGAACTCATTATTTTTGGCTCGATAATTGATTTGAGTGGTTTCGTATTTTGTTGGATTGGTCATTGGTTATGCAATTATGCATCACAATGCGTTGAAGAAAGGGTTTGTGGATTGTAGTCTCAAGATTTGAAATGTTTGTTTAACCATAGTGTAAGTCAGATCTAAACTCTAAATAAAATACAACCTTTAATTGAAGTCTAAATAGCAACCCAAAATGATTATCCATATAATTGGAAATTACATCTAATTGTTTTGATAACTTTCTATCAACGTAACTTAAGAAACTCAAATTGCATGTCCAAATTTTAACAGAAATTTCAACTTCAAATCAATCTAATTTCAAATCATATCTAAACAAGACCTGAGATTAAGAATTAAAATAGGTGTACTTGTTTTGCAAGCCAAGGGATTCTTTCAAAGTTTATTTTCTGAAAAAATTATTCCGTATATAAGATCAAAATTAACTTTTATGCATGCATTAATTAAATTCCTTTAGTTTTTACGGGATAACTACTTTTATCTTATTTAAGTTAATTATATAATTCGAGCATATATTTATAGTTAAATAAAATGTTGTCATTAAAGTAACATCAAATTTATAAGTTTCTAATTTCAAACTACTTCCTACTACCTTTTTTTTGATAATTTTAATTTTTATTTTATAGGTCAAAGAAAGCATAAAGATATGAGTGTATCACTTAAAGTTTATCGTATTATAATATAATTTTTTTTATTAAATATTTAAGGATAAACGTGTGATGCACGTTACTCTAAATAAAGTTCTAACCTTTCAATTGATTGAAATCTAAGTAGCAACACCAAAATGGCATTTCTCCAGAAAAGGGGAGACAAGGAAGAGGACTCAGAGCTGGAAATTACACCTAATGATTTTGATAACTTTTGATTAATTTAATTAAGAAATATAAATTGTATATCCAAACTTTAGTTAAAAAAATTCAACTTCAAATCAATCTGATTTTAAATCATGTTTAAACAAGGCCTGAGATTAATAATTAAAATTGGTGTACTTGTTTCGGAGCTAAGGGGTTCTTTCAAACTTTTTTATTTGCAAAAAAAAATTATATGATATATATAAGATCAAAACTAACGTTTAAGTATGCATTATATACATTCCCTTAGTTTCTTTTGTGCTTACTTATTCAGATTTTGAGGTTTTTTTTTTCATGAAAATCATGACTCTTCACTAGGGGTGGACATTCGATTCTTCAATTTGATTTTAGTAAATTTTGATTTGATCTTTTATTTTGAAAAAGTGTGCATCATACACCGAATCAAACTAATTTGGTCCGGTTCGGTTCTATTGATATTTTTAAATGGAATTTTCTGTGTGAACTAATGAAAAATAAAATGAGGACAAAATCATAGTATGAAAAACTTAAAAGCTTAAAATCATGTTAAGTGATAATATGGTCTTATGGAATACTTATTATGCTTAAAAAATTGTATTTTCTTTTATCAAGAACTTGCACCTCCAACTATTGCTTGAGGAAAACAAGCATGAAGACAAATTTATTTATGTGATATAAATTGATAAAAAAAATATATTTGAATTTCTCTTGGAAAATAATATTTCAAGCTAATTATATGAATTATAAATTTGATTCTTCGGTGCACCAAAATTTCGAGACTCCTATACCAAATATTGAACTAAAAGAACCAAACTTATGAAAATAGAACACTAACACCAAACCAAATAACCAAATCAATTTGATTTAATTTGATTTTTTAACTTTTTAATATTTTTGCTCATTCCTACTATTCATAGTTAATAATGATAATTGTGATTGAGGACGATGGATGATGACACATAGTTGATAATAATCGAGGATAACAATGATAGTCGATAATGACGGTATTTTAAGTTAATTTGTTTGACATAATACAACTCATGCTACATATTTTTTATTTTTTAAAATCTTATCTCTGACTTTCATTACTTACAAATTTCAACATCCTTTTCTTTTTATAACAGTATTAAATTTTATTTTTTTAGTCAAATAAAGACTATTTCGACAGCCTTTATTGGTGTAGACCTACCAGTCGACGAAAGCGATGACATATAACTACAAAAAAGAATCTTGAAATGCTATATAAATGTACAAGACCTGCAAATCAGTTGCAGCAATTTTAGAAAAAAAACATTTCTTTCTTCTTCTTCATTTTATCCAAAAAAAAAAAATGGCTAGTGATGAGGTGATTCTGTTGGATTTTTGGGCTAGTATGTTTGGCATTAGGCTCAGGATTGCACTTGCTGAAAAAGAGATAAAATATGAGTACATAGAAGAAGAGGGGTTGGTTACTCACAAAAGTTCTCTGCTTTTGCAAATGAATCCTATCCACAAGAAAGTTCCTGTTTTGATTCATAATGGGAAACCAATTTGTGAGTCAATTATTGGAGTTGAGTATATTGATGAAGTTTGGAAGGATAAAGCTCCTTTGCTCCCTTCTGATCCTTATGAGAGGGCACAAGCTAGGTTCTGCGTTGACTATATTGACAAGAAGGTAAATTAATAGCCCTTTTGTTGACGATTATTTAGTTGATTCGAACTAATTTGGGATTGAAGTATTGTTGTATTGTGTTATGTTGTATTACTGGAGTAGTTATTGAAATGTTGTTTTCTCAACAACTCGGAGTTGAATTAGCTAAACATCCATTTTGTTAATGTTGGCCCTTTAGCTGCATTATTCACGCTCCAAATGTCCAATCTTAGTTTGTGTAAAGTACTTGAGTTTTCCTATTAGTTAAAAAATAAAATAGTGTTTTCGTCCTATTTTACGTAACATTTTTTGATTTAGCATAATTTTTTAAAATTTTTTATCTAAAATCATTCTAAAATTTTTATGTGTCTGAGAATTATTTCATGATAAAAAGAAAATTTTAAATTAATTATATCTAATTAGAGTAATACAACATTCTTTTTGGAAAGGATATCTCATAAATTGTCTAATTATGTAGCTTCATCTTTGTTGAAATTTTCAGCTGTATGATTCTGCAAAGAAAATATGGGGAATAAAAGGAGTGGAGCCAGAGGCAGTTAAGAAAGAATTCATAGAAGTCCTTAAAGTTTTGGAGGGAGTACTAGGGGACAAGCCTTATTTTGGAGGGGATAAGTTTGGTTTCGTGGATATTGCTCTGATTGGATTCTACAGTTGGTTTCATGCTTATGAGACTTATGGTAACTTCAGCACAGAGGCTGAGTGTCCAAGGTTTGTGGCTTGGGCCAAGAGGTGCATGCAGAGGAACAGTGTGGCCAAGTCTTTGCCTGACCAACATAAGGTCCTTGAGTTTGTGAAAGTGCTAAGAAAGAAGTATGGAGTTGAATAAGCATCTGCATATAAAATTGAGTATCATTATGAAAGTGCTAAGACAGAAGTATGAGGTTGAATAAGCATATGCATATAAAATTATGTATTATTATGTATTGAGAAAAGGCACTTCATTTTGCTTCTTTGAGTTATTGTTTCAAGATTTGAAATTGTTTATTTAATTTGGTCAGTTTAAATTTTACTTTTACTTGTAATAAAGTCCTACTTTTGCTTCATAGATTTTGTTTGTTCAATTAAATTTATTACTTTTGGCTCGATGTTGATTTAAGTGACTGTTTTTGTTGGTTATGCAATATAACATTAACATGTATGTACACAATAAAAGGCACTTTGGCCCGTTGTCGCCTTTGGCTCGAACTACTTTTGATTCCGGGAACAGATAGTGGAACATGTACTAGTTATGCATTGTTGAGTTGTAGTTTTAAGATTTGAAATATTTGTTCAATCTGATGATAGTGCAAGTCGGTTTAAAACTCTAAATAAAATTTAATCTGTCAGATTAAAGTTCAAGATCACTTGTGAAACATCGATCTTGTAGACTAATAAAAGCCCATTGCTTTTAAGAAAATGTCCAGCCTCATCACAAGACTCCAAGTCTTGATCCACAATTGAAAACTAGTTTATAAGTCCAAAATATATAATCTTGGAGTTGAGTTTTTCATTGGCCATTAGTTAAATATTTTCTGGTAAAATCTGTACGTAATCATTTTTCTACCTGATTTATAATTGAAAAAATTATCTTTTAGGTTTCACTCTCAGTAGTAAATGTTTATATTAGAGCTCGATTAAATCTAAATTCATACTAGAAAGTTCTACATAGTAGGTGAAGCTTACTAACCAAAGGCAATTATGTATTTCGGAGAAACTCAAAATCGAAAATATCTAGTTAAAAATGAAGGAATACTTTTAATTCACTCGACCATCACAATCTGTACAAATTTGAAATTAAATGCCTGATTCCTGAGTACTACATAAGTTACCAACCCTAGATATTGAAAAATTGTGTAAATCCAATATGAAGAAAAAGACATAAAGAGATTAGGCAAGATAATAAAAAATCACTAAAAGAAAAATCTTAAAAAAGAATTGCATTCACGCTTTTTAATTAATTTAAAACTTAAAATAAAATAAAATAGATACACTCCATTCATCACAACGAATTATATTTTTTCAATACAATAATATAAACATAATTATTAAATATTAGAAAAAAGAAATTTCAATTAAAAAAATAAAAAAAATAAGTAGACACAAAATTATAATTTACTTATATTTTTTGAATTCATAATGAATTAAATTAGGTAAGCAAATTTGATTTCTGAATAATATTTATATTTTACAACAATGGCCATTGAACATATTTCTGAATATTTTTGCATGCATGAATCAATGAGAAGATCAATCGTACAAGTGAGATTTGAAAGCAGTTCTTTCCACGTGTGTGTGATTTGGAATCATAATTTAAAAAAAAAAAAGATTTGGAATTGTGAATTATTAATTTTATTTCAAATGTACAATTTGACTCAAAAATTTATATTTCCTAAAAAAAATTTATCATTTTTTAAATTTTATAAAAAAAGAAAAATTGGTGTGAAGAGATTGTAAGTACTATGTAAAAGATTATAATAAAAAAAGTATAGTTATTAACATTATTGACTAGTAAATCTGTACAAAATTATGTGTATTTCAAATATTGTAATCTTACAAATATTTATTTATAAAGAAAAAGATAAAAAATATCGCTCAAATATTGAATATTATTTGACTATATCACCACATTTAAAATGAATTTATTTATAGCGCATCGTTATAATTCCCACTATCTATACCCCTAATTGAACTAAAAATCCCAAATAGCATCATTTAACATATTTTTTATTCGAAGTGGACTCTAACAGGCAATCAAACATAACTTCACTAAATTGCATATAGAGTCTGATTCTCTAGAGGCACTGCAAAATATCATAGCAGATAAATCATTTTATGATAATCTGGTTTTTGAGTGCAGGTCCATGCTGAACAGGTTAGCGAATTAGAAGCTACATCACGTATATCGAGAGCAAAAAAGGCTAGCTAGCTGATGCTATGGCCAAAGAAGGACTCAAGCAGGAAAGTAGGGGAGAACTGAAAGTTTTTGTGAACCCTCCTCTATTTGTACAAACAATATTAAATATTGATAATCCAGGAATCTGTTTTGCTAGAAAAAAATTCTTTCTGATATATCCTATTTGGATCGAGATGTGACCTTAACTCAAACTCCGACTAACAGTTGTTTTGTCCGGGGAGAAGGGCAGGTACCCAACAGGGAACAAGCCTTCCGCCCCCCTTAAACTGCCGAATAGGGCTTATCTATTTATATATATAATGTCTATCCTTCTTATAAAAAAAAAAAAATCCATACCTGATATAAGCCCCTTGAGCAACCTAGATTCTTCATGGGACTTATGTTGTAAATTTATTTGAGTAATAACATTTATTGAGCTTTCATTCTTTTAGACCAATGGCATATAAGATATGGACATCTAACAAATCAGTAGTAGAAACTTTGGGGAAGAAATTTTCTGTTTCTTCTTCTTCTTCACTTGCCAGGTTTATTCATACAACAAAAATGGCTAATGATGAGGTGATTCTGTTGGATTTTTGGCCTAGCATGTTTGGCTTAAGGATGAGAATTGCGCTTGCTGAAAAAGAGGTAAAATATGAGTACAAAGAAGAGGATATATGGAACAAAAGCCCTCTGCTTTTGCAGATGAATCCTATCTACAAGAAAATCCCTGTTTTGATTCACAATGAGAAACCAGTTTGTGAGTCTCTTATTGGAGTTTAGTATGTTGATGAAGCCCTTTTGCTCCCTTTTGAGAGGCCACAAGCTAGGTTCTGGCTTGACTACATTGACAAGAAGGTAAATTTATATGAGTTAAGTTTGATTTGACACAAAAAATTTAACCGTTTTCTTTTCCTGTGTTTGTTGAAATTTCAGATGTATTATACTGCAAGGAAGATATATAAAGCAAAGGGAGAAGAGCATGAGGCAGGTAAGAAAAAGTTCATAGAAATTCTTAAAGTGCTGGAGGGAGCACTTGGTGACAAGCCTTATTTGGGAGGGGATAACTTTGATTTTGTGGATATTGCTCTGATTGGGTTCTATAGCTGGTTTAATGTTTATGAGACTTATGGTAACTTCAGCATTGGAGCTGAGTACCCAAAGTTTGTGGCTTAGACCATGAGGTGTATGCAAAGGGACAGTGTGGCTAAGTCTTTGCCAGATTAACACAAAGTTCTTAAATTTACAAAAGTTAAACTTGGAGTTGAATAAGCATATGCTTATGCAATTATGAATCATAATGTATTGCAAAAAAGGCACTTCGTTGTGCCTTCTTGAGTTGTTTCAAGATTTCAAATGTTTGCTTTGTCATAGTGTTAAATCAGTTACTATTATTTACTTTGTAATAAATGACTCTTAGCTTGTCTTGTTGAGAGTTGGCTTTTGTAGTCATTTAATGTAATTCTGGGGCTTTCTCCCTTTGTAATGAGAAGTAATTATTTTTTTTATGAGCATAATTTAACACAGTAATAATTACATTCCAAGTTCGAACAAGTTCTAATCAATTATATGATTTTACTTTTTGCCATTTGGAACATAATAAATAATGATAGCTCTGTTAATCTACTTATCCTCAATTCCTTTTTATCCCACCGTATTCGAGTTGAAATATTTATTTTGCCGGTGTAAGTTCTAGTTTTAATTTCATCATAAAGGTATATATGGAGAATGTTTGGTTTGGTACGATAAAAAATATTTTTTATGAAAAATGTTTAATTAAAAAATAAATAATAAAAAAAAAATTATTTAGTTTATAATGTTTGATAAATAAATAAAAAATATTTATATGTAATAATTATTCAAATAAGAATGGATAATCGTTGAGAGGTGATGGGATAAGATGATTAATAAGTGGGATCAATGGGAGATAGTGTTAGATATGTGTCGCGGAGGAAATTAATGTCATGTTTTAGTTTCATGAAAAGATTTATGTTTTAGCTAAAAATTATCGTAATTGTTGATTTTATTGAAAAAGTTTTTTTAATTTTGTTAAATATTGCATAGTTTGATCTTAATTTTATTCTCCAAATTATTGATAGCAAAAGCACCTTTTTACTTTATTTAAAGAATTTAAAAATATCTTTCTTATATCATATGTTATCCACTCATACTTATATATAGAATTTTCTGCTTACGAAAGATTCATATAAATACATAAAATTAAAAAAGGAATATAACATGAAATCATAAAGAGAAATATATGGAGGTCAGATATTATGATACTAGGTCAACAAAAAATCGAGCTATGTATAATTTCCTTTTCAATTTTGTTAGTATTGGTCTCGTTGTATCTTATGCGACATGGTTAGTATTGGTCTCGTTGTAAAAGTACACAAAATTTGACAAAGTAAATATAAAACTTTATTACAAGTAAAAATAAAACTTAAACCACAATCAAATTAAACAAATAATTGCAAATCTTGAAACAACTACTCGATATTAGACCTGAGTGATTTTATGTTTTGTCAGATTGGCCTTTAGCTCTGCAATCATGCATCATAATGCATTAAAAAAGATACTTTTGCTGTCTGCCTTTTTGAGTTGTAACTTCAACCACAAAATGGCTATCCATGTAGCGGCAAATTACACCTAAAAAATTTAAATTATATGTCCAAATTTTAAAAAGAATTTCAACTTTAAATCAATCTAATTTTAAATCATGTCTAAACAAGATTAAAGATTTGGGGTCATTTAGTTTGGATGAGAATTATGTTAGAATAAGTTATGATGGGATAATGAGTTTGTTTGACTTAGTCCAAGAGCTGGTAAAACATGTTTTTAAGCTTTTTTGAGCTTATAAAAAAATTTAATAATTTTCAAAACAGCTTTAAAAAATTAAAATTTGCTTAAAATAAGTTAAAAGCAACACCCTCCAATTTTTTATTTTTTAGCTTAAATATTATTATAATTTGATCAAAATAATTATCTTTTTACCCTAAATATTTATTCATATTTCCTTAAATAGTCTTAACTAAAATAACTCTAACTACTCTTTCTCTTCTCATTATTTCAATTTAAACCACAACCCAACACTCTTCTGCTCTTCGAAACCACCACCCAGCAGTATTCTTCTCGCTGCTTTTTGTACTAGTGAAGTATTCCCTATTATTTAAACATTTCTATTTGTATCAAACCTTCTAATATTGGAATGTGAATATATATTTGTTTATATATTTTGTTCTTCTTTCACTATTTTTTAATAAATAATTTATGATAGTAAGAGAAATACGTGAATGATAAATAAATATTATTATTCATAAATATAATTAAAAAATATCTTAAATTATTTATGTGAAATAAGAAGCGACATGCATGCCATTAGAAAGATTAAACATTATTGGTTGGTTAAATGTAAGAAGTTTCTTGAGAGGACAAGAGAAAATTAGAATAATTAATATATTTTGGCAATTAAATATCCCAATTATGTTTTGATTTCGATCATGAAAAAAGAGACATCTTAAAATTTTCACGCGATCTATTCAA
>JAOTQJ010069447.1:0-12465 GCA_025642045.1 Solanum sejunctum | reverse complement strand
AAAATCTGAAAACCCAAAAAACTTTGAGGTTAAAAAATTCAAATCTTATTAGTTTAGATTAATTTATAAATTTAAAAAAATCTGAAAACCCAAAAAACTTTGAGGTTAAAAAATTCAAATCTTATTAGTTTAGATTAATTTATAAATTTAAAACTTCAACATAATATTTTAAAAATTTGAATCAATTCGATCCAATACTTTAATTAATTAAATTTGGTCATGACGATTATACTCTTCTAGTTCAACATTTTAATTGAAGAATGGAATCAATTCCCAAGGGAGGGATTTACTCATTCATGTTGGTTGGAACATAAAGGAGACAAGAGGGGGCAGAGGAGCAAGTCTAGGAATGAAAA
Source organism: Solanum sejunctum (assembly GCA_025642045.1). NCBI lineage: Eukaryota > Viridiplantae > Streptophyta > Magnoliopsida > Solanales > Solanaceae > Solanum > Solanum sejunctum. Next base: position 12,109 of record JAOTQJ010069447.1, on the reverse strand, counting down.
ACCAATGACAAGACAGATGATGTTTCATTTAATACAATTGATTTTGTAGGACAAGAAAGTTGGTCATTATCCTATATCAACTATGAACAAGCTAGCCTACAATTATTTTCTGAGTTTTATAGCAACATTATTGAATTTGTAATTTTTATCAGGCATCCTTCTGATTAGTTTATCTTCATGAGTGACATTCAAATTTAGATGATATAAAACTGAGAATATAAGTTTTGAATCGTATATATAACTTTTATTTGTCTTTTATCTCACATATCTACATAAAATTTGCTCTCATTAAATTATTAAATTTTAAGTAGACGGTATTATGAATTTGAGATATGCTCATGTGGTGAAATTAATAGACACGTTATTCTTAAAAGGTGGTGAGTTATAAGTGGTGCTAAAGTTAAACTTAAAAATTCTAATTAGTGAACCAGTGGATAGCTGTACTTTGATAATTTATATGTTCAGGACAGATCTTAGCAAACTATCCTTAAACGAAAAAATTAAATGGACTGTCTTTAACATCTTAGTTACAAAACATAATAATTTCACCAGAACACGTTTTTGGCTGATATTATAGATTTTTACACAATTTTTTTAAAGTGAAAATTTATTAACGAATTATCAAATTTTCACCATTATGCACATTCCTAATTTGATAAATTTACTTTTGAAAAGGGGTTTTCTTTTTTCTCCCTTTGATGCCGTTTTAGTTCTTTTGGGAAAGTTTGCTTTTAATTCTCCCTTCACTTTTAATATTTTTTTTTTCATGGTAGACTTTTGCGATAGTTGCTTGTTTAATAATACACATTGTATATTCATTGTTGCTTGCTTAAAAACACTATGCTTCTTCTTTGGATAAAAAAAAACTCTCACTTTGTCACAATCCAACTATAGGAGAACTATTGGTACAATCCAACTAAACAACTATTAAGAGAATAATCATTTAAAGATATGAAAACATTTTAAATATAAGTTAACTTGAGTTTCATAAACTCAAATAGAAGAAGAATCTAAGCGATGCGGAAACAACTCTCCTTAGAAATTAAAAGTCATTGTACCAAAATTCTAAGCATCCAACATAACGGGATTCAGCCTTAAAAAATCATAACAATAAATGTCTAAAATGTCTGAATCCGAAAATAAATGGACTAAAAAATTGGATAAATGCATGGACGCCTGAGCGAGCTGGCTCATCCTTGAATTATGTATCTCACTACTATTCTAAATGAGATCTGCCAACAACAGCCTGAAGATTCCCAATACTTAATAAAGGAAAACACAAGTATAGTATCAGTACTCATGACAATAGTGTATTAATAGGATCACGAGTCTATTCCAATAAGTGAAATATATACAAGTAACTACAACATAGTGATCCACACAGGCGAAAAGAATAATATTTCACAATTCATGCTCAATATACCAATTTCATACTAATAATTCTCTACATAACAATCAACAATGGCTCTCTCATGGGATCCACACCCAAAACAAGTTATGTGTCAAAATATCATACCTGATCTAATGATATTTGCCGATCCAATAATGTATCAGAATATGACATCCGACCTAATAATAAGTCAGAAGTGACACCCAATCTAGTAATGGGTCAAAATATGACACTCGATCTAATAATGTGTCGAAACGAGATATCCAATCTAATTGTGTGTAGGAACATGACATCTGATCCACAATAACAATCTAATCACAATTAATGTTTCATAACTTGCCTAATACCAACAATAGGTCCATTTCATGCAATTTGATCATGGACAATCATTTATTAGGTTTATTTCATCATCTCCAATCACATTCATGCAGGTAATACTAATGACGTAGTTAACAACCTCATATAACACAAATGAGGATTCAAACCATCACCTAGCTCGTAACAAGCCTTGGAATCTAAAGAATTGAAGCTTTCCCCTTTTTTCAAAGTTTTGGCTCATTATTAGTCTAAAATAAATAAAAAATATAATGGATCAATAAATAATGGTCTAAACTATTTGGGTTATATTAAATCCTAACTCTTGGCCACTTTTATGATCATGTCTCCCCAACTAGGGCTTTTTCACCATTAATTGTAGCTCACAACCTTCTCCTAAGAGCAGTTCCATAAATTCTAAGATCTATGAATTAATTTTCAAGCTAGAAAAATAATTAACTTACTATGAATAAATTTACAAGTTAGAGGAATCATTAATTCATCTTTACCTATGAAACATGTGAACGGAAGAAAATTTTCTTAGGTCTCTTCTGGTCTCTAAATTAAAAAGCAAAATGAGAGAACAAAAATAATTTTAGATCTTTTCAAACTTAAAACTAATGATTGTCCTTCCATGAAGCACAACCATAACAAGAATCATCTTGTTATGGTGGATTGCATGGAGTTAACTACTCAAAATTTGTGTTTTAAACTTTTATTTTGCAACAAAATATCAAACTGTGAAGATCTAATACCAACTCTTTGCACCAAGATCAATTTTGGGTGTTCTACTCATTCGAATTTGATTTTGTAAAGCCATACATGCTCTTTATCATCTTGAATATCAACAAAAATATGAAACTCATAAATCAACTCCAATTAATTATCATATTTTCCCAAACTTTACTAAAATAAAACTTTGTCCAAGTCTGACCTAGACTTTTAAAATTACTACTCATGAGCTTTCTGGCCTTTTTTTTCCTCATATTAAACTATCCATAATCCTAGAGTCATTTCATTACAATTTGTAAGGCCCCACATGTTGGGAGGTGTAAAAGGGCTTAAGAAATAAAATCTAAAAATTTTTCAAGTACCAATGGGTGTTACAAAGGGGATTACTGGTCGTAAGTGATCCCACATACTGTGTCTTGTGCTCGTGTAATGATAGATAAACTTGGTGAAAATGTTGATTTCTGAAGCTAGGTGTATTAGTTATCAAACAAACCGTAGATTGACATATGGTCCGCAAGTCTTATCATAAGTTGAGGTTCAAAGACTGTTTCTAAGAATTCAAACGTGTTACCAGATAAGACCTCCCTCCTACGACCTGTAGACTAGACCACAACCCATATTTAGGGTCTCGTGGTCCTGTCCGATAGGATTTTAAATAGGGAAGTTTTGATCTTTTCTATTATTATGTGTCATGCTACATTATTTCAACCCCCAAAAGACCTTTTTCACAACTATAAAACCCTAATCTACCCCATTCCTCTTCATTCAAAATATTTCTAAGTCCTAGGCCCCTCTCAAACACCCCCAGGTCTTTTAAAGCTTTCAAGAGGAGAGGCAAAGATAGTGTTTTAGATTCTCTACTATCAAATCAGATTTTTATCTTCACCAAATCATACCAAGGTATGTGGGTTTTGATTTTTAGATTCCTTTCCTCCATAGAGTTCTACCATTCTTCCCCTTATTCTATTTTCAAGTTATAGGAATTTATGAAAGTTTATGAACTATTTTATATGATGACATTATAAAGATATTTATAGTATTCTATCTTTGTACATTACATTGCATTGAAATGCAATGTGAAGTTGATGAATTTTTATGAAGGTTTGATGATACCCTAGTTAAATCTTATGATGCTTTTGGTGGGTTCTTTTGAATAATGATCAAGTGATTTTATTCCGTTTCTTTCATGTCATTTACACATGAATTGCATGGTTTCAAACTTATGTACCCACCATGATTTGAATAAAGATATGTACCAAGCTTCTATGATGTTGAGGGACTTATGGCAAGTTATGCAATCTATGAACGATATGAATTTTGAAAGGGATATTATACATGCTATGAAATATAAGAATATTGTGTAAGCTATGAAAGTTATGAAACTCTATATTTGATATTATGAAGCTTTGGATTTGATGAGCTACTCTATGAAAATATTATGATATTATGATGCTTTGTATATTACAGCTATAAGTATGATTTGAATATTCCTTAGAATTGTGACTTAGAACTGAAAGGACCTTGGTAAATAACCATTGTCCCATAACTATGTTGCCATCATAGGTTTATGGATTAGCTAATGGATTCATATAGCTTCTATTGCATGACTGATTAAAAAGGTGGCATTCTCGTATGGAACATATTAACTAAATACCGAAACAAGTGGTACTCTTATAAGGTTGCTATCATATGTTAACCGAAAAGGGTGATATTCTTGTAAAGTGTTTATAAAGCACTTTTTGAAATAGTGGAGTTCTGGCAAGGTGAGTGTTTGATTTACCTTGGCAAAGTAGATCACTTCTGGTCAGTGTGAAGTGAACATCAGGATTTCAAGTAGTAGCTAGCTTGGTCTTACATGTCGGTTACAACGCTTTTCCATCTATGTATGACATATTATGTGACTTGATGATTCCTTATGAATAATTTTGATTAAGGCATTGAGTATTAATGATATATTGAACTTATGTCCATTGATTATAGTTATACATGTTGTTATTATGGCTTATATTCTTTGTTGCATTACACCCCCGATACTTATTACATGTACCAACGCATACTTTGCCTACATGATCTAACCATATAGGGACCAGAGCTCATATCCATCGTCCTCCTCCATGTGGCTGGGCGATTTGGTTGAAGATCACTTTTGGTGAGTCCTCCACATTCGAGGACAGTAACCATTTGCTTTCTTGCTTATTTAAGATTTGTGTAACTATGGACATTTTTCTTTTAAGCATGAGCGCGAGACATGTCTTGGACTCCATTTCATTCGTATTAGAGGTGTTGTTAGATGTTTGGATATATATGTTATGAGCTCGACTCTTATTATGTTATGTATTATGAAAGGCTCCCTTAGTCCCTTATTCCCTCTTATATGTTGAATGCTTGTTGTATTGATGAGGTGGAAGTCCTAAATCCCTAATTGCCCCCATAGTATGAGTCATACTTACCCGTCCCTTAGACTTTATTTGCTATGTAATCCATATTAATCCTCTTTCCTACAACATCCCCATAGCGTAAGTCTAAAATCTCATTTCCCCTAAAATTATGTGTTATTTGTTATAATTTTTGCTTCCACGACCAAAGATGTGTCATGTATGCTTAAGAGGCATGTTTAGGTTTCCTCTAGATTCTCTATTCGTCGTGTTGCACCTAGGCCCTAGGTTTGGATTGTGACAAAGATTGATATCAAAGTACTAGTTTTGTAAACATTCCTAAGAAATCTAACACAACATCTAGTAGAGTCTTATTCATAGTTGTGAAGCATGCCACGACTATGAATATAAGGCTATGAGGCATCTTAGGAATGGTTCACTTCTTCATATTCCATGTCATACTTTAGACTTGAGTTAAGGAGCCCTTATACTAATGGATGGTCTTTTGCTCTTCTAGATCATGCCTCAAAGATGAGTGGCTCAAAGAGCTCCCGCTCCCTTAGGTAAACCGGCCCCTCCCACTCCACAAGCCCCCCTAAGGAGAATAAGGGGTCACTCATGCCGAATACTAGAATATCATTACCTTATTAGCAACGGCCGTGTCCAACCAAGGAGTTCAAGCTCCTCTTACTCGCACCCCAGCCTCAAGGGTCAGGAAATTCACAAGGATGAATCTTCCAGAGTTCTATGGCTCCAAAGTTGAAGAAGACCCCCAAGAATTCATTGATGTGGTTTACAAAATTCTTGATATTATAAGGGTAAACTCGAAGGAGAAAGCAGAACTGGTGGCCTATAAACTAAAGGGCCTTGTTCAATTGTGATTTGTTCAATGGAAGGGTGAGAGGGATGGAGGGCCTATCTTTTGGGAAGAATTCAAGGCCAGCTTCTTCAACCATTTCTTTCCCATAAAGTTGAGAGACGCAAAGATGATGGAGCTTATGAACTTTAAGCAAGGTTCTATGAGTGTTAGGGAGTATTCCCTAAAGTTCAAAAACCTCTCAAAATATGCTCCAAATTTGGTCGCCAATCCAAGGGCAAGGATGTATAAGTTTGTGTTGAGAGTGTCCAACTTGATCAATGATAGAGTGCCTAACCCTAGAGGTCAAGGTGGTAATGGTTGTCAAATTATTCCTAGATATGGTAAAGTGGGCCACAAGATTACGGATTGTCCAAACAAAGGTAGAGATAGTCATCCTCAAGGATAAGGTGCTCATGGTGACCAATAGGAACAAAGTGCCAACAAGGAGGTGTTCCACGTGTTTCACTTTTATGCTCTTAAAGGGAGGCAAAGGGTAGATGAGGTGGCTGATACTGTAATTGGTTCATTAAAAATCTATAGTCTTGATCTATATGCTTTTTTGGATCCGGGTGCCACTCTCCATTCATTACTCCTTTTGTTGCTAATAGACTTGATGCATGTCCCGAGGTATTGTGTGAACCCTTTGAAGTGTCTACCTCTGGTGGTAAGTCTATTGCTGCTAAACAGGTCTATAGGGGTTGTCCCATGTATATTTTGCATAAAATCTTGCCTTGTGATTTGTTGAACTTGACATGGTAGATTTTGATATTATTCTTGGTATGGATTAGTTACATGCATATCATGCCTCTATTAATTTTAGAGCCCGCAATGTTAGGTTCCAATTTTCTAATGAGCCCATCCTTGAGTGGGTAGATCATGATTAGGTGGTTAAGGGTAGGTTCATCTCTTGTCTTGAGGCTCAGGAATTGATTTCTACGGGTTGCATATACCATTTTGTAAGGGTTAGGGATGTTAAGTCTAAAGATCCTCCCATTGAGTAAGTTTTAGGGATTAGTGAGTTTCTTGATATTTTTCCTGATGAGCTTCCTGGTGTCCTTCTTGAAAGGGAGATAGATTTTGGTATAGACCTCCTCCCGATACATAACCCATTACCATTAACCCTTACTACATGGCCCCGACAGAATTGAAGGAGTTGAAAAACCATTTAAAAGATTTGTTAGAGAAGGGTTTCATAAGGCCTAGCAAGTCACCTTGGGGTGCGCTGATGCTATTTGTAAGGAAGAAAGACAGTTGACTTAGAATGTGCATTGATTATTGATAACTCAATAAGGTCATCATAAAGAACAAGTATCCCTTTCCAAGGATAGATGACCTATTTGATCACCTAAAAAGGGCTAGTCACTTCTCAAATATTGACCTTCGGTCAGAGTATCATCAATTAAAGGTAAAGGAGTGTGACATTCCCAAATGACCTTCCGAACAAAATATGGACATCTTGAATTTATGTTGATATCCTTCAGCTTAACTAATGCTCTGACAATACTTATGGCTCTTATAAATAGGGTCTTTAAACCCAACCTTGACATATTTGTAGTGGTGTTCATTGACAATATTTTGATCTACTCCTGGAGTGAAGAGGAGCATGTCAACCATTTGAGGATAGTGTTACAAATATTAAGGGACGAAAGATTATTCACCAGGTTTGACAAATATGAATTTTGGTTGAAGGACGTCGCTTTTCTAGGGCATGTGGTATTGGCTGAAGAGATTAAAGTGGATCCAAAAAAGATGGTGGTGGTAAAGAATTAGCCTAGACCCTTGACTCTAACAAATACTAGGAGTTTCTTTGGTTTGGTGGGGTACTATCAGAGATGTGTTTGAGGGTTTTTCTTCAATTGCCTCTCCTTTGACAAAGTTGACACAAAAGAATTTGTATAGACCAATGAATGTGAATTTTTTTTCAAACGTTGGAGGACAAGCTTGCATCTGCTCCTATTTTGGCCCTACCAGAAGGGTTAGAGGGGTTTGTGATTTATTGTGATACTTCAAGGGTTGGTTTGGGATGTGTATTAATGCAAAGTGGTAAAGTCTTCGCTATGCTTTTAGGCAACTAAAGGTGCATGAGCGTAACTATACTACCTATGACTTGAGCTAGTGACAATAGTATTAGCCTTGAAGATATGATATCATTATTTATATAGCATTCATGTAGATGTATTTACCGACCATAAGAGTCTCCAATACGTATTGACCCAAAGGGATCTAAACTTAAGACAAAAAAAGATGGTTGGAACTTCTTAAATATTATGACATGTGTATATTATCATCCTACCAAGGCTAATGTTGTGACCGATGCTCTAAGTAGAGTTTCCATAGAGAGTACAACTCATATTTATGATGGCAAGAAGGGATTGGCAAAAGAAGTTCACTAATTGGCCAGATTGGGAGTTAGGTGGAATGAGGCCGAAAATGGAGGGGTGGTGGTTATAGATTGTTCTAAATCTTCTTTAGTGGAAGAGGTCAAATCCAAACATAACCTTGACCCTGCATTGTCAAAATTAAAGTTATTGGTGAAGGATGGCACGATGGAGGTTTTCTCCTAAGGAGGAGATGGTGTCCTTAGATACCAAGGTAGGTTATATGTGCCTGATGTAGATAGCTTGAGAAACTTGATTTTGAATGAGGCTCACAATTCATCTTATTCCATTCACCTGGGTTCTACCAAGACATATAGAGATTTGAGAGAAGTGTATTTGGTGGGATATCATGAAGAGAGATATTTCTAAGTTCCTAATTGGTTGCCATAATTGTCAACAAGTCAAAACCGAACATCAAAGGTCGGGTGGCCAGGTTGAAGGACTAGGAGTTTGAGGCGCCATGTGATGATAGTTCTTGGATAGCTCGAGGATCCAGTTGTTATGTGTCACTTCGTGCTAAATGACGATTGATTACCCATAGATCCACATACCTATACACACTCGATTATGCATGGGTGTACTTTATAGGCTTATGGGGGCTCAAGGGGTGTTCAGGCATAGATACTAGGGCCTTACACTCATACACAACTTAACCTTGATCCATGTGATATTGAGAGTGGGCCTTTATGATGATTCTATCAGGTTCGATGATGATCCATTGGCTAGATTATGCGCAGGTATACCTTCCGGGCTTATAGGGGCTTGGGTGGCATACAGGCATAGATACTAGGGCCTTACAACCACGTAGAGTTCAATGGTTTAGTCTGGTTGAGGTTATAGGGTTGATTTACAAGATTGCTGCATTTATATACTTCTAAGCTTCATTATGTACATTATTTCACTTAGTCAACCAATGATGCCTAATAGTAGCCTTATTCTGGTACTTACCCTGACTTTTGCATCTTCTTATAGTGCAAGTCTAGGTCATAGCTGGTGGCACTAATATTGGGGGATCAGGGAGTGCATAGGAGACTTCTTATTTTTGAGCACCAGCAGTTCTAGAAACCTTGTAGTCTCCATCTGTTGATGGTCATCCTTTTCGTTCAAATGTTGGCCTTATATAGTAGTCTTTTGTCTGTTGTAGCTTTGTACAATTGACTTTTAGGTTCTAGGTAGGTTTCAGTTGGTGTATTGTTGTTGTATTAGTTATGATTGTTACTAGAGAGCTAAGACGGTACACTGAGGATGGGGTAATTGGCTTGGTTGTAGGTAAGGTCCAATAGGTGCCATTGTGATCAAAATCGGGACTTGACATAAAAGTTTATGATTTTGATACATATGCCTTGTTAGATCTAGGAGAAAATTTGTCTTTGTTTTAAACCCATTCCTTGCTAATACATTTCATTCACGTCTCAAAGTCCAAAATGAGCCTTTTTTAGTTTGTACTCCCGTAGGAGAGTCTATAGTTGCACAAAGGGTTTATAGAGATTGTCCCATGTCCATTTTGCATGAAGTCATTCCTTGTGATTTGGTAGAACTCCCTATGGTTAATTTTGATATCATATTTGGGATGGATTAGTTGCATGCTTCCTACTCTTCTATATATTGTCAAACTTGTAGGGTCAAATTCGGATTTTCAAATGAGTCTATTTTTGAGTAGAGGGTAGTAGTTCTTTATGTAGAGGTCAGTTTGTCTCTTAGCTCAAAGCTCAAAAAATAATCTCTAAGGGGTGCATATACCATCTAGTAAGGGTTAGAGATATCACTTGCAAAGCCCCCTCTCTTGAGTAGATTCCCATTGTAAATGAATTTGTCGATGCCTTTTCAGAAGAATTACTTAATGTTCCCCCTGAAAGGAAAATAAATTTTGGCATAGACCTTTTGCTCAAAACTCAACCTATCTCTATTCCTTCTTATAGAATAGCCCTGACGGATTTGAAGGAGTTCAAGGAGCAATCAAGGGACATGTTAGAAAAAAGCTTCATTAGGCATTGTTTGTGATGTAGAAGGATGGATCATTCTGAATGTGTATAGATATCGACAACTAAATAAGGTCACCATTAAGAATAAATATCCACCCCAAGGATAGATGACTTATTTGACTAACTACAATGAACCAAGCACTTTTCTAAGACTGACTTGCGGTTCGAATATCCCAACTAAGGTTAGGGGAGAGTAATATTCCTAAAACAACTTTCTGAATACGGTGTGAGCATTTTGAATTTGTGGCGATATCTGTCGACTAACCTATACACCAAACATCTTCATGGGCCTCATGAATAGGGTGGTCAAAATCTACATTGACATGTTCTTTCTGGTGTTCATTGATGATATCTTAATTTGTTCCCTAAGTGAAGAAAAACACATGGAGCATTTGAAAGTGGTGCTCCAAATTTCGAGGGAAGAGAGATTTTTTGTCATGTTTGACAAACATGAGTTTTAGTTAAAGGAAGTTGACTTCCTTGGACTGTCATAGTCAATAAGGTTGAAACTTCCAGGAAAAAACTTCGAATGGGGAGGTGGTATCGGGTGATGGGATCAAAGTTGATTATATAAAGACGAAGGTGATAAGGAATAGGACAAGGCTATTGACTCCTATGTATATTAAGAGTTTCTTAGGACTAACTAGTTATTATAGAAGTTTTGTTGAAGGATTATCCTCCATTTCATCTCAATAACTAAGTTAACCTAAAAGAAGGTGAAGTTTGTATGGATGAATTAGTGTGAAAGGAGTTCGCAAACCTAGAAGGATCGGTTGACTTTGGCTCTAATCTTAACCTTTCCAGAGGGAATCGATGGATTTGTTGTTTATTGTGATACCTTAAGAATTATTAATAATGTTTTCCGCTTCCTGCTTGTTATCCTTGACATTTTAATTTTCATATATAACTCTTTTATTGTATTTGCCTTTTCCTCCCCCACCTTTAGCTCTTTGTTCTTGAAACCCTCCTATTGTAGCTCTTCCATGTGTTATGTTTTCTTCACTTTTATCCTTCTTCCCCTTTATTTCCTTTTCCTATTTCGGATATAATTCCAAGTGCATAATATGATATTCTTTTTATCATGTCCCTGAAGATTATGGTTTTTACAATACTTTGGCATATAATTGTACTTAATGTCAATCAATTTCTCTTTGATTTTCCCAGTTGTTTTGCTCCTGAAACCAAGATAAATTCTTTTGGGAATTCACCAAGCAAATCTACCACAACCTTCACTATCGCACAACTAGATCAGATTTTATTCTTGGTTGCTATATCTATTTGTAAGACCATATCTATTTGCAAGAGTTTACCTATTGCAGCTTTTAGAACCCGTAAGTCCTTAATTGGTTCAATTTAATAAAGTTTGGGACCAAATGTAAATTTCTTCTAGAGTGTAGTCTTTAAGATTTAAATTGTTAGTGGAGTCATATGTTGTGGCTCTTTTTGATTGGTTCATGTGGGGACTTGTTGCCCATATGTATGTATTCACATCTTGTTTACAAGAGAGAAGTCCCAACACTTAGAAAAGAAAGAGAGAAACCAAGAGAGTCATAAGCAACCCCTTCGGGTTGCTACAGTAACTGGGGAAAAAAATTCTTTTTTTTTGATCTTTCGATTATTTGATGCTTCAAGATTGGTATATTGGGTCTCCTAAGTGGCGTGGTGGCGTTAATTTGTCAAGAAAGTGCTTGGTTTGATGGATATGAAGACTTGGGTCTAGTAAGGGGCTTGAAAGGCATGTTAATTTGTAGCTTCATTTATGTAAATTAAAGCTTGTGGGTGTGTTAGGGGACTGTTAAATTGAAGGTAAAACATGAAAAGAGGGTTGATGGTTAGCTTGAATTATGAATTTGGAATTTGGGATTGAATGGGTACAAGCTTGCATATGAAAATATATTAATTTATAGTCATGTGTTTATGTTTATTTGTTATGAAAATAGTCCTTGTGGGGTGAAAGAAGTGTTGGAAAACTATGTGAATGTATACATGAGGGTTAGCTTAAATTGGAGCCCTATTGGAAGTGTAATGTTATGTTTTAACGTTGGGGGTTTGCGTTGGGCGTTGGAGTGATGTATTAT
>JAOTQJ010069436.1:0-13261 GCA_025642045.1 Solanum sejunctum | reverse complement strand
TGGAGTGATGTATGATAGTGTAGAACCAGGGTCAATTAATGCATATATATTATGTGAAAATATGAATAATGTACCTGTGACCACATCAGGTGAAACTTCAAAATTATATAGACTTTCCAGTGCATAAGTGCGATTCAGAACCCCGCTAGAGCTAGTTGTCCCTCTAACAACTCTATCATGACTCATAGGTACTTGCTGACCCCTATATGGTAGAGGAATTGATGATGATGATGCAACAGCTCACCCAGTAGATTATCTCATACCACCCATACATCTCCCTGGGCAATAACTTATCATATGCCCTAGCATACCACACAAATAGCAAACATCTGCCACAACGCGGCATATACCCGGATAACTCTTTCCACACTATTTACAAGGATACCTAGGAATCATTGGTTGCCCTGCTAAATATCATATTGCCTGGGTACCTAGCCTTTTACTTTGAGACTCTTGAAGTTGTGGTGGAGCATTGGCTGTAGAGTAGAAGGATGATGGCCTAGGCAGTCTATCAGAAAACCGAGTCTTAAAATCACTTTGGGGTGGTCTACACTTCCCTATAGATCTGGCTGTTTTGGCTTTCCCCCTTTCTGACTCTTGTTCCCTTCACCTCTGCTCTGGTCCTCTAATTTCTATGCAAATGCCTGCATTCTTCCTATGTCCTGGGAGTATTTACTAGGATCTGACCTAGTGAAGGTTAGAGGGTCCAAATTAAGAAAATCATGTATCCTGTTACCAGATGCCCTATTTGTACCACCTATACCTATAACTGAACCTTCCTACCTTTGACCTTGGTCAACAACTATACGGGTCAATAATTGGACTACATTTCTCAGATACTGCACGGTAGCATAAACAGATGGCTCTGGGGGATTTTCTCTACTTCCTGGTTCATTAGAAGCTTAAGGAGTTGGAGATGTTTATGACAAAGGCTCCTTTTGAATCTCATTTTGTTGTCTCACCTAGCTGGGTGTACCAACGACCATTTCTACTGCCTTCCCTTTACCTTTGTTTTCCTTGTTTCAGGCATACTTGCTGTACAAAACAATTTAGGATTTTGACATAATGCACCTATTACACTAGACTTTATGGCATGATCTAAAGAATGGAAAGAAAGTAACAACTCCTAAATGCCACATAGCCTCCTGCTTATAAATGTGGTCCATAACACATCGATAAACATGAATATACATAGACACGACTCTGTAGACTCCTTGGGATGACCCGCTCTGATATCACTTCTATCATGCCCCAAAGTCCCATAGGGCATACCGGCACCCATTGTCGATAAGGCTCGCGAGAATCAATATGTAACTATATGCGTTCTATACATATTATAAGGGGTTTGTACATTTGACATGCCTTTAAATAGGTAAACAGTGATAACAAGCCAAAATGAAATGCTTATGACTAGGCCATTAGGGCTATGTAGTCTAAAGTATGATATATAACGTCACTGTGCTTTATATAGTCTATAAAGCCTCTAAATAAAGATAACATCTGATAACAATCAAGATAGGCCCTACCTCAACAAACTGGGGAGATCTACTAGCACCTACACCTACAACATGAAATACAGGTTGCCTGGAAGGGACGTTAGTATGGGATAATGTATTGAGTATATAAGGCAGGATATACTACATATAAAGTAATAACTCAAATAAAATCCTGCATCTGTGGAAGATCAGGGACCACCCTTAGTTATGTTGTGGAATCCTGTACTTTAAGTCCTTTATATCACTTTACCTTTACTGTAAAACTGTACTGTAAAATCTGTGCACAACTCTAATCAAATGTCCAACTGATCAGTGGTAAATTGCATCGGGATCATCCCTATGCTAGGTTATTCTTGAACCCCCTTGGGCTCCACCTGTAATACAGTATTGGGATCGTCCCTATGCTAGGTTCTTCTTGAACCCCCTCGGGCTCCGCCCGTCAAAACTATATACTTTATCTTTCAGTTACATTTAAAATGATTCTTTTGGTGACTATGACATCGGAGATATAAGACTGTATATGTAGCATATGCCATGGGGATGATCACATAAGCTAATATGATAATGAAACGAGTACATGACATAAATGATGCAATGCGTATGAAATGGAACAACTTGTGAACTTTATTTTGTAGCAAGAACTCATGTAACTTGGTGTCAAAGTATCTAGGTAGGTTTGAAGGTAACTATGTATGGAATCATGTGAAGATGTAAAAGAGTTGAGACATGGTTTATAGTTGTGCCGGAGTTGTTGAATGCCTTTATGTCCAAAGGAGAGAGCTATGTTTCATGCCAAGTGATACAAAATCAAATAGCCTTACATACCTGATCGTCAGACCTTGTTACTACCTCGAGATAACCTTCAATTCCTCCAAATACTTATCTACAATATAATAAGTGATAACACTAGACTTAATAGCCAATAGATACACTTTGGCATCCCAATCACACAAGAAAACAATAAATGGGCAGCAAGCGGGTGTTTATAAACCCGGGCGTATTTCTTTAACCTTTCTGCCCCTAATTGTATTTTCCAATACACATTAGCATGAACACATCATGTTCATCCTATTTAAAATCCATAACATCCTTACAACATCCCAAAAAACACAACACATCCCAATTCCACACAATGTAAAAACAGACAACTCCAATCATATTCCAAATTGAACAAAACTGTTACAGCAGCATTTATACATACAACTAGATGTGAACCAGTTTCAAAACAACAACAAATCAATTATTAAGGACGTGAAGCAACAGCTTGCTCTCCAACAGTCCATAAGTTCATACGAAGCACATAATTGCGATATCATATAATGACTCACTTTTGTGGACTGTAAAAGTAGTTAATCAGCCTTTATAAACTACTGTAAAACCAATCTTTGGTGCACAATTGAGTATTAATACATAATAAATCTAGCCAACAATATAAAATCTCTTAATTAACAAGAAAAGTACACAAGAATCTTTAGTATACAATCTGTCCAGAATTTCCCGCACCAACATATTAACATGTACATTTTGTTTTTCATAAGATAACTATACTAAACACATGTATAAACTTACTTACCACTCACTTCAAGTTGTAAGTCTTCTCCAAGAACCCTAGTAGAGTTATATAGCTGCTTTGCAAGGTGAAGAAAGAAGAATAATAAAGTTGGGAGAAAGCAGAAATTTTGCAAGTTAAAAGGGAATGGATATTTGCTGCTTATGACCCCTCTTCATACTACTACTTTGGCCGACCATCTATTGGTATTTTGACTATCTTACACCATACATTAATAAGCTGCTTATCCAGCAGCTTGTCCGTTAAACTTGGTCCAAAATGGGCCTCCAAATTCATGTACTTGGGCTCCCTATTTTGCCAAATTTTCTTACTTGGTTTGGGCCAAATTTGTTAAGTATTTTGGATTGTATTTGGGACATTTTTAATACCTCTCTTGGTCTGAACATATAGACTATTTATGAAACTAAAACTTCGGTCCAAGTTACACCCTTAATATGAACTCTATTCATAATCGAACTTGGACAATTTCGACGTCGAGCCTTGTCTCTGTTTAAGTAGCAATTTTAAGCTAAGCAAGTAGGTGACTAACCTGCTAGCCTCTAAGTCCTACACGGACCTCACTTCTCACACTTTATTTTAAGGTCGTAATCTTCTCAATTTGATATAAAACACGTATACATGTGACCCTCTTAAGCGTTAGCTGCACATATATCCCATTAACACGAGATTCAATCACTTTTGAAAATTAGCGCTAATTTGACATAACTATGTTATGTTTCATTTGACTTGTGCTAGTATTGTAAGGTATGGGGTGTTACATGGAACTATAGACTGATCTGCTAAACTAACTGAGTCAACTAGGACTTAATGTGCTCCATTATCTATGCCATGGCCTAAATAGATGCCACAGACACGTAAACCATGGCTGCAGGCTATTTTCTGTGATAAAGTGGCCTATGGTACAGGAGCGATAATAGTGGGGCCATCTTTCACATCTATGTCAGTCTTTTAGGGCCTATCCTTGGTGGTAGTAGCTACGGTGGTGGTGGTGGAACCTTCAGTGGTGGCTCTAGGGTGAAAATCTCTTGCACAGAATCTAGCTGGTGTGGTGCTCGCTAGAGTGCCACTGGGTTCTCCTCAGCCTTAATCAGGCTGGTATCCAATGTACGCTGGACCTCTATCAGTGAGTCTAGTTGGGGTAGACTCTCTACCTCCCAACTCTAGATAGAGTCTGTAAATCAGCATGCAAAAGGGATGGAGGTAGACTTCTTCAAGGTCACCTCATGGATATTCTTGGCGATGAAGCGAGCCTAATCTATCTCATAGCTAGCCAAGATGCTTGCAACTAGGATTGTATGCTCTGGCATCAAAGTGTTATCTGCAAGTGTTGACTGAGGCGTGATCTGAGAATGGCCTACTGCAATTTGGCGAGCACACTGAGAAAAGCCTTCACAATAGGCTTTGGGTGA
The DNA here is from genome assembly GCA_025642045.1 of Solanum sejunctum. NCBI lineage: Eukaryota > Viridiplantae > Streptophyta > Magnoliopsida > Solanales > Solanaceae > Solanum > Solanum sejunctum. The sequence goes on along the minus strand of JAOTQJ010069436.1, from coordinate 8,786 downwards.
GAGGCTACCCATGCAGGCGTCATACCTTGTGCAATAATCAAACTAGCCACCCATCTCATCAAGCTAGCTTTGCAGTCCATATCTCTCATCAAATTAAGTCCCTATTTTGACCCACTTTATGCTCAAAATCTTTTGTGGACTTGGGAGCGATAAACTTGGGCCCACACAGCATGCGGCAGATGGTGGTCCCCAAGATATCCACCTGTTGATCTCCTCACTCTGGTCGGCATTAATTTGGGATAAGCAAGGGGTTTCTTCTCCATGGGAAGAGTACTAAGAGTACTAAGGACCGTAATTGCATATGATGCATATAACTCCTATACTATTATCATTGAGTACCTCTCTACTGATATGGTCAGCCATTAGATCCCATATCGATTGATAGTGTCCTAGAGACCAGGGACCCTATCCAAGCCTGAGGAGAAAGCCCTGGGCTCCTCATAAATGGAGCGGGTTGGTTTTCCCCACTTTGTAGTCTGTAAACCCTCTGTGTAGATATCAAACCTGCCCGCAATGCACCCCCAACTGTTAAGAGCATCTAGACATGATAGAGATATATGTGGTAGTACTATAGAGGATTGTCTCCAACTCATCACCGAACCTTAACTCTGAGTCTGACTCCTCTCTGGAAGGGTCATCTAAGAGGAGCTACTTTTGTTATTATCTCCCTCATCAGACTGGAAGTATAAATGATAATAGCCTGGGTCTACTCATGTCTGGTGGTAGCCTGAGTCTGTGGTCTTTCAACCTCCGACTCAGGTCGGATGGTGAGCTCCTCAAGTGGACCACTAAGTGTGGGGGTCTGCTCCCCCCAAGGGCTTTTCTTTAAGCCTCCTCTGTATGGCCTTGATCACTTCATGTTTTTACTTTGGGGCCATAGTACCCAAGACATACAAATTTATGTAACCAGGTCAGCCCCATAAATCATAAAATGAAATGAAAAAACCATATCAGACTTAGTTATGGAAGGGTTTATGAATGCACCTTTACGGGCTGTAGAAGACTTTCATTGAAATAATGTTTATAAAATTTGTTTACTATAAATGTATTTACGGACCAGGTATGACTCGTACAATATTGTACGAGTCATAGATTAAGTTGTACATGATTGCAGTGTCTGAATCTTTCACAGGCAGGGTTCTACGAGCTAAGACTCGTACAAGGTCTCATTTGATAGTACTTAGACACTTCAGGTTTCTAGAATTTTATACGAGGGGCAATTATGACTCATGGAATGTTCCATTGACCGTAAAAGACCCTCTTAGACTAGAAAACTCAATCAGCTGAGTTTCTATATCCATCAATACAGACTTCATATGACCTTTTCAACCTATTCTACCGTCACATGATATTTTGTACAAAAAAACCATCAAAAATTTTTAAGCATGCTTCCTAACCATTCCGACCCCGTTTGAATATATTATTATAGAAAATACTAATCTGTGCCATGACATACCAAATATCAAACACATAATCAATTCCTTTAAAATGATGAGTTATTACATGGGTGTCAAACATGTCATTGAAACATATAACAAGATAACTACACCAAATACCGAACCTAAACACATATTCAAGCAATTCAATTATCAATCATATAAATTTTCACACATAAGTTTGTGTCTAAACTAACCATACTTGACAAAATTTTCAACCTAATCACACAATAATTGGGAAACCAAGGGTGTTTTAAAGACTAAAAAGTTATCGATTTGAGTAATTAAATTGTAGAAATTAAAGGAGGTAATGAGAAACTTGAAACCCTATGCTGTCACAAAGACTTGTTGGAAAGAACTGGTGGTGCTACCATCGGTGGTCAAAAGGATTTGGGTTGGGGTTCGTCTTAGTAAATTTTATAACTAGGGAAAGTAATGGGGTCAAAATATCTTAATCCATTTGTTTATAGTTTGACTAGCTTAGTCAAAAACTAATGTGCCCAAACTTTAAAAAACCTCGATTACTGGCCATAGAGTGTTTCACAACCCATAAATCATAGTTCTGTAAATGGTCCAAACCAAAGTTTTGGAATGGGTTTATTGACCAGTTTATGAGTCATCGAACGAAATACGACTCATAGATTTGGTTGTAGAAACCCCAACACTTAGTTAGAAACTCAGAAAACTTACCCATAGTCCACAAGGTCCATTCAAGACGTTTAGTTTTGTCAATGGGCCATAAAGTTTGCTTGTGGACTAGAGTGCATAACTTTTCTATCACTGGAAGTGTCTAAGAGATGGTGTACAGTTCGTAGAGTGATGTATGACACATAGAACTAGTGGTAGAGGCACTTCTTGATGCCTTTTTAGCCAAGGATAGTTGAATTAGCTATGTACCTACACATTCTTCACTAAACACATTGTTACCCTATATGCAACCAGCACGTCAAAAATTACAAGCAAAATGCAAAACACCAAAGTACCTATAAGTCCAAAAAGTAAAAGTAAAGCTACAACTAAATCTATCACATCAAAAACCTTTGGTTGCCTCCCAAATAGAGCATGATTTATTGTCACTACATGACTTAGACATTTTGACTACTCAGACTCCACCAAGTGCTCAAACCTCATTCTTTAAATAATATAGCCTCTTCATAGACTGACAAATATTGAAGATAATTTCTGCATTATTCAATCTAGACTTGAGGTAACCAACTTCCATATCCACGAGTGCTCGCCCAGTGGTAGGAAAGGCCTTTCTAGGATGATTGGGACATCAAAGTCAATTTTACAATCTAGGATCACAATGTCTATGGGTAATATGAATTGTTCAACTGTAACAAGCATATCCTAAAGTATCCCCATAGGCTTCTTCACCGTATGATCAACCATCAATAACCATATGCTCATCAGAGTAAGGGCTCCTAATCCTAGCTTCTTGAAGATAGTAAAGGTTATTAGATTAATGTTAAAAAGAAGATCATACACTTTCCTTTAGACCTCGACATCTGTAATGGTACAGGGTATGGTAAAAGCATCGATATCTTCTCACTTTTGAACCAAAGTCCCTATAGCAATAGAGCTACAATGTTGGAGATTTTGCAAAAGCTCCTAACTCACAGTATGTTTTTTTGTAACTAGGTCGTTCATGAACTTTGCATGCCCTGGAATTTTCTCCAGTGCCTCAATGAGAGGGACATTGATGGACAATTGTTTGAGCATAGAGTGAAAGTGCTTGAACTTAGCCTTCACGTCCTTCTTTTTGATTCTCTGAGGGAAGGGAGGAGGAGTCCTAGGAATGGGCTTCAGCTTCTGTGGTTCCTCTATGCTATCACTCACGTTATCCATGCCATGATAATCTCCAATATCAATATCTTTGACCTCAACTATCTCCTCTCAAATATCATTCTCATCCACCGACATGGGAGGATCAATGGTACTCTTGCCACAATGAGTAGTAAATGCCATGCAAAACCCTTTATTCTTTAAGTTCTGAATTGTGTTGCTAGGTAGTGTACCCCTCTGTTAGTGATTTAGTTTACCTATTACTTGACCAAGCTAATACTCAAGCAACTTGATGGAAATAAAATGTCACTCAATGTCTTGTTTATGCTAAAGATGTAATATTTCATCCCACTCAAAGTCTCATTATATGTCTCAACTTTCTTCAGCATGCGATCAAACATCTCGTTAAGTCCAGAACTACTATCACTAGTGTTGCAATTATGTCGCCACACATATGGACCATTTTGATAATATCTCTAATGCCCTAATTTACATCTCTGTCTTGACCAAGATTACTATCACAATGCCCTCGGCGATTGTCTTTGAAAGCTCCATCTCAATTAAAGTTTCTACCTTGGTTTCCTTGACCTTGGTGCCAATAGTCCTGATTGGACCCTTAGGCGTTAGTCCAATAATCCTCGATCTTATCAGCAATGAAGCAAGTGTCCTTCGTATAATAGGGATCATCATATATGAGTGCTCTTGGAGGCTGATATACAACTACCTTGACTCGTTCACAATTCTACTTTATCATCACCTCCACACTTGTGTGGATTTGAGCAATCTCTTACATAATCTCTTCATTTATTTTAGCTTACTCTGAACAAATACTATAACGCATGAACTTATGGTTGATGCTCTGTCTCATTGTTGCCATGCATGATTGGTCTTGACCACTCTCTCCATTTTTTTCATGAATAGTACAAATTGTTGATCTAAGAACATTCCCCCATAATGGTAGTAGCACAGGTTTGACAATTCTCATTAAAGGCATGGTGGAAGATCTCCACCAAGGCATCATAAATCATTTTGTGGTCCGGGACACTTCTTAAGCACTTAGTGAACCGCTCTCATGAAGTACTGATATAGTCACTAGGAGGTTTATCAAAGTTGTCGATTTGGTCTCTCAACTTGAGCTTCTTTGATCTCGGGAAGTACCTCTCTAAAAAGGCCCACTACAACTTAGACCAACTAGTGACCAAACACTGCAGGATCTCGGATAGCCATATTGCTACATTAACTACCAGATATAATGGGAAGACATAAAGTCCCATAACATATATAGATATATTATGCATTCTCATCACACTCCTGCAGATAACTGTAATGTTGTGTAGATGGCTATGCATCTTATATGATATAGGCCCGCGAATAACCCATGGTTTTGTGGCATCTGAAGAAAATATTCAAGCTTATGAACTTCGTGTCTACCGATAATAGTGGTAAGAGAATAGCTCTAGTAACCTTTATAGTAATAGGATTCAACTGATATTGATTCAATTGATAAACTTAGGCATTGAAGTCTTGTAGTTATGGAGCTATGTCCTCAAGAGGAGGTGGATTTTCGTTGTTGGCATTTTCATTCTCATTTCGAGTCAGAGCTGCATTTGTCATGTTGTTGGCATTGTGTTGGGCCATTCTTAGTCTTCTATGAATCTCTAGGACAAATGGAGTCAAAGGTATGCCTCAGCTATGCAAATTGGGCAAACACTACACCTATAAACTAAAAGAAAACAAAAGCAACAAAAAATGTAAAATGAGGAAATATAGATTAATTCCCAAATCACTTGAATTGGACAATTCTACCCATATTCCCCGATAATGACACCAAAATCTTGATGTCGCCCAAGCTATACATCTTTTTTGAGGCTAAAGAGGCCGCTGTCAAGAAATGGAACCTAACTAGGTCAGAATCGAACACAAGGGAATATCGTACACTTAAAATAATTCAATTGTAAATTTGAGTTTATCAACCAACTTATCTCCCTACGCGGGACGTGGGTTATGGTTATAATCACTAATAAAAAGTACTTCTAACCTAAGACAAGTGTTAAATCAATATGAAGTGAAACTAGGGTATTGTGTTCCCATGATTCCTTGGCTTAGTATCACCGGATAACCGAATTCTTTTCAAGTGTGTGGCATACAGAGCGGTAAATTAAGTTCATTAAACTATTTGGCCCAGGTGAGTGGCAAATCTCACTATGTGACTCAGCCTATCCCCACAATATGACATTACTAATCATTACCTATTGTCCTAGTACAACCTTCCCTTGGGATAGTTCAATTGATTAGATGAGAAACATCGATCGAATCATGTTAATTAATCTCTTTCCCTATTTATTACTACCTTGGACCACTCAGTAAGACTAGATAGGTTCTAATGTTTGCCACCACTATATAGCATTCAAAACGAAGAGAATTAATTAATGCATATATGCACACTTTTCAAGAATTATGAGTTGTCTAATTTTAAAATGTTTGTTCTTCATGGTTCGCACTACCGTAGTTGTGGATTTACCTACTAATGATTTTTGTAAATGCAAGAGTCATGAATTTTAATAACATAATAGAGTACTTACACAATTCAATTAAGAATAAGAAAATCCAAACCTTTAATGAGAACCACAAGATTGTAATTAGAAGAAGAAACTAAAATTTACAAGTTTTTCTCAACTCTCCAATGTTTTTCTCCATGGTATCTCACTTCTCTATTCAAAAACGTAAGCTAAAAACATATTTATAATGTTGAAAACACAAATCCAAAACAAAATATAATAACTAGGTCAACATGCTACATGAAGTGCTCTACGGGCTGTATAGTGATTTACGACTCATAGTCGAGCTTTCATAAATTGTTTGACTTTGGACATACCTTTTATGACAGCCCTCTATTGCTCTTTGGGGGTTTCATTTGATGAAATTTCGAAAAGTCCTAATTCTTTGGTCCTCAAGATTTGGAATTGCACATGAAACCTTCTTCACGGCTTGTAGAGTACTCTACGGCCTGTAAAGGGTATTGTGAACCCTCAAAATCAGCAACTTCTGCCTATTATTCACAAAAAACACATCAAACCTATTAACATTGCATTGAGCACACAACAAATTCAATGTTTTAATCATAAAAAATATTTTATTTTGATAGCACATTAATGGGACAACCTCCACAGACTCCTTGTGCAACAATGAACTCATCAACAAATTTCAACTACAATTTCAGAACATGCATGAAATCTATTGGCAAAAAATGGTGCGATAAAAGATACATTTGAACCCAGACCGAAGGGTGCATATGCATCACAATCATAAATATTTAAGATAATTGTAACAACATTCAAGGCTTACCCAACTTCTTGGAGGCCATGAAGGGCATAAAACCTATGGGCTCTTCGGGATCCTTATGCTTTTCCACCTTAGAGTTATGTACGTGTAATTTCCACTTCTACAATACCTTATGTGGTGGTCAGGCTTTCCAAATTTTAAGCATGCATTTTAGTTGGCTAAACAATCACCTTTATGGAGCCTACCACTTTTCGAACAATTTGGTGAATCTCGTGTACCTAAACCTTCTTAGTGTTTTTGGGTTGGACCCCTTATCATTGTTGAACTTGGGAATAAGAGTATTGGAGGACCATTTATTCACTTACCTTTGACCAATATAGAGTTTACCATAGGTACCATCTCTTTGGTGGGAGAATCCACAATCATCTATCCGAGCCTTCATGGACTCCCCTGACCTCTCTCTCAACTTATGTTACTCAATTTGTTTCATATAGATCATTAGGTGAGAGATGTCCATTTCTCAAATAACCAAAACCATTTTGCACTCGTTAGACCCCAAATTCAACACTTCGAATATGCTATCATGAAATGGGCATACTTGGAGTGTTTGGTAAATTTGTTAGCATACTGTCTCATACTTATATGTTGTAGCTTGAGGTTTATGAACTCTTTAACTTTGGCTTCCCATAACTACAATAGAAAGAATCTATCCAATATGCCACTTTGAACTCCTCCCATTCAACTCAGCCTACTTCTACTCCACTTTCATCTACCTATTGGTTGTACCAAGCCTTTGCCATCCCTTTCAATTAGTAGGCCATAAGCTCGGTCTCCTACTACTATGGCACCCTAATGACGGCTAATATTCTATAGGCCTCATCAAGGAAATCTGCTAAGTTCTCATCAACTTTTGATACATGGTAATCTGATGGATCATTATCCTAAAATCCCAAATTTTTCTAAGCCTGTGAAGGTACTTAGGGGGTACTACAACCTCCCAATTTTCTTAGTTGACCATGAGTTTGTCCAACATCGTGAAGGAGACTCTAAACTATGCAAGGTGACACCATTCTATTATTACATAGAGGGACTTATTCTTCGGGCACATCCCTAGGAAAACCTCCTTGGCTAAATTATCTAGGAATAGCAAAAATGGTGTTGTTAGTTAAGAGAATAACCTTAGACACATCTAATGGCATGACATGAATCATAAAGAAGTGATTCATTTCTTAAATTCCTCATTCGGTGCTAAGTCATTTCCACATAATATATTACAAACATACATATAATTATATATATTCATTAGCTTATAAAGCATGGCATCATCGTATGAAGTGTAGCTCATAAAACCTATAATTCATCTTGTGAGAATCATCCTTATCATAAGAAGATCTATCCTTTCGGTGAGGATTGTCCTTATCACCAACTTATACATTCAAAAAGGGATTCCTAAATATTTATAACCTTTGTAAACTTTCGTAACACATACTTGGAAACCTGATCATTTGGAATCATACTTCATTAGAAAGCTTAATAAGAAAATTGAGTGGTTTAATGCATGAAAGCTTAAAATCATGCAATTCAAGTGGATTATGCATCGATGTAGGGAAACTCAATAACTTAAATAATTCTCAAACAATCCACCGAAATAATCCATAACATCTTTCAGAATATAAATATGGGAATACGAAATTCATCTTGTAAAATCCTCAATTTCATAGTACTCCAAGGCATCATGACATACATAACTTGACTATTATAGACAATTCATAATAGTAAACCCTTGAAATAGTTCATTTAATTTAATTCAATAGATGATAATTTCTAACATAAAACACGCATAACATCAATATAAGTAGTACCAATAAGATATTAAGCTTGATTTTCAAAAAATTGAGTGAAAAAGATTTTGAGGCTCCATGGTTGGAAGAACCCATGGATGAAGGACCTATACACCTGCACATCTTGAAATTTTGATGAAGAATACTTGGAGAAACTTAGGGAATCACCTTGACACTTGGCCTTCAATGGAAGAACTTGAAACTCTAGGAATTTGGATGATTTTTCGAAGAGGGATTTTGGGAAGAATTTGGAAGAGTTTGTGAGAAGAATAGGGCTTAAAATGAGTGAATGTTTTAGGGTTCATGCATTTAATTGTTTTGGGATAAGTCTCAATAGCTCTTACTTAATTTTGAAATTTTTTTGAAATAATTTGAACTACGAGGGTACAATGACTCATTATTGAGGTTCTCCACAATATTCATTTTTGCACAAATTTTAGTT
>JAOTQJ010069425.1:0-13261 GCA_025642045.1 Solanum sejunctum | reverse complement strand
TTCTTGCTCCTATTGATGATTTTGTTCTATTCTAGAGACAATATCATTTGATACTTGCATTTTCTTTCGATTCTATTCTAATACATTAGAAGTTTGTGCACGTGACAACCAAATTTTGGGAATTTTTATATCAAGTTGACTCGTTATCCATAATTAAATTTTTTTTAAAGTTCTGCATTTTTAATGTCATAGTTTGGTTGTTGGCTGACTTGTCTTGGTGAGTTAAGACGAGTGTCATCACGCCTGAATTTCGGGTTGTGACAGGAAGCCGCAACTTTTGGACTAGTGGAGGAATCGAGGCAAATCTTTTTCAAAACTTCAACGGGTGGTCCGTGATATTCTAGCTATTCAAGCATCGTCCATAATTTTGGAAGGCGCTTTTAGCGCGGCAAGATTCCCACTTGGGGACTTTCGACAATCACTAGCAGCAGATAACTTGTAAATATCAGTTTTATTTAGAGAATGGATAAATACGAAGCAGAGAAATTTAGGATGTTCAAATTTGCCGTCTCAATTTGAAACCGACATAGATAATATTTTATTGGAATCAAGTGAAGACTGCATGAATTTCATGGAAGAACAAGGTCAAGTTGAAATTTCAAATAATGTAACACAAGAAATGTTAGAACAACTTAGGAAAGATATTAGAAATGGTATAAGATATTAGTTTGAAAATTGTAAATATGTAATAAATAAGACCTAATTGAAACAGAACTCTTCCTAGAAGGTGGCTGCGTAAATTAGGTTTTCTTCTAATATTTGTACAACACTATAACTTTTTTAGTAACGTAATAAATTATAGGCTATTAAACTTTTTTTTTGTAATATTATTATTTTATTATCTTGATTCTAGAATTTATATTTTACAACTTTAAGTTTATATATTTTTAATATATAATTATATATTATCCTCCCTTATTTCTCTTTCTCAAATCTTTAATATATATTCACTTTAAAGTTTAAAATATAAGAGATTAAAATCAAATATTCAAAATAACTTTAAACTTTCAAAGTTAATAGTTAAATTTGAGAATATTTAAATTTGAGAATTCAAAACAATTTAAATTTATTTTTCAAGTTTAAGACTTTTAGTCTATAAATTTAATTAAATAACTAAACTTTAAAGACGTATAAATTAAACTTGAAACTTCAAATTTCAAAGTTCAAACTTAAAGTTCAAATTTTAAAGTTCAAACTTTACAAAATTTATATAAACTTAAATATAAATTTAATATAAACTTATAAGCTATAAATTATAATATAACTTAATATATAAACTTATAATATAAACTTTAATTTAAATTTATAATAATAAACTTAATTTAAAGTTTTAAGCTTATACACTTAATTTAAAATTAAAAAAAGGAAACTCTGGTCCGGTCTAGTAAAGTGCCACTTGGTACCGGTTCGATACGATACTGCTAATTTTTTCTATACTTTCGGTACCGATTTTAGTCCAGATCCGATGTTTTTTGGTAACATAGTCACCGGTATCAGTTCGGTCCCAATAAATATCGGTCCAATCCCAGTAAGTATCGGTCTGGTGGTCCCAGTCCGGTTTCGCTGCCACCTCTATTATGCACTTTGACCCTTAAAAGGTTAATTTTTTTATATAAATAAAATATAAGTATGTGTAGTTTTTTTTAAAAAAATATTTTCACAATATGTATTAATAGTACTGGTTTATTTAAATTTTTAAAAAAGTTTTTCAAATATTTTATCCAAGTTAAAACAATACCTTTCTTCATAACTTCTAGACCAACTTAAAAAAAGAAAAACTTTTATCATTTCAAAAAAAATTAAGGTTTTTAAAAAGGTACATTGTTTTGATTTAAAAAAATGGAAACAAATCTAATAGGATGGGGATTTATTTTATTCTATAAAAAAATATCATAATAAACATTTAAGAAAGAAAAAGAAAAAAGAGATGTTTATAGTTTGAAGGGTATAAGTGAGCCAAAAAGATGGATGATAGGGTATTTTTAGACCAAAAGATGGATGGAGAGTATTTATAGATCTTTTCCTATAATCAAAGGATATTTTTGGCCCTTTTCCCTTAATTTTATTTTTATAGTCAACTAAATTTTTTTTTTTTAAGAAAACAAATTCAGCATCTTATCCTCTAGTAAAGGAAATTCTAAACAATTGTCGGAATAAAATTAGATATTAGATTATTTATAAGGGAAATTGTTTGTTGTCCTTTTTTACTTTTTAGGGGTACGATTAACAAATAATTATCTCAATATATCAGATGAATATATAATATGAGGAAGGGATATTTTTATAATTAATCTAACCCTAAAGAACGTATTCGCCTCTCTTGGTGACTTTTATCCAGACAATTCATAGTTGCATACATGGTTAAACATCTTCAAGAGGGAATCTTGAATTCTTTGAGGATAATTATGATTTGAACTTATATTTATTGGTTGATATCTCAAATATAGTCGGGCATGTTTCGTAACTTTGATCCATACAAAACCGATTTTATCGATCATGCTAATTGAAATATTGAGATTGATTATCAAAAATATATATATTGTCACATATTTTCAGGGCTAGATTGCACGCCTTGCAACTTTGATTGATCCTTCAGTGTACAAGATCGACCTCATCGATCGCTCTAATTTAAAACATTAGTTATATAGTTTTTAATTAATAAAATATGTACACAATGTTGTAGTTATACACTATTCAGTGTTGATTTTCTTTTGTAATTAAAGAAGAATCATTATTATATTATCCTTTGTAATGTATTTGGTTTTGCAATTAAAGAAGAATCTTTTATAATAAATTTGGTTTTAGGCTTATTGGAATGAGGTTGCAAATATTTTCATTATGGAAATATCAGTCCAAAAACTTACGGACCGAAAAGATGCTAGTCGTCAACATGTAAGGACTAGATACGATATCTTAATATTTCTAATAGAGACTAAAAATGTAGTCTCTACAATTTTATGGACCAGATTTTAATTAGTGGATATCTACTTTTAGGGACCGTTATTTTTATTCGTCGTTAAAAACATATACTGGCGGAGCCTTTTTGGAACGGGTCACGAACAGAAAATCTGATTGTTATTTTTCTTTTAAGGACCAAAATTACACTTTTAGGGACCATATTTCCCTTCATTAAAAGTATTTTATGGATCAAGTTCTAACTAGTCGCTATATATTTTTAGGGATCGATATATTTTTTCCGTCGTTAAAAACATATAGCGACGGAGCCTTTTAGGATGGGCCATGACCAGAAAAATCTGGTCCTTATTTCTCTTTTATGGACCAGAATTGCACTTTTAGGGGCCATATTTCCCTTCGTTATTGACCAATTCTAATCTTTTAATGTACAAGATCAACCTCATCGATCATGCTAATTTAAAATATTAAGATCAGATTATTATATCTCAAATAATTTCACGAGTCTCCAAGAGTAAACGACTACTTGCAACTCTGATCCTTTGATGTAAAAGACTGATTTCATCAACTATGCTAATTTAAAATACTAAGATCGTACAGTAACTTAAATATTCACAGTCACATGTCTTTGAGGCTAGACGGACACACCTTGCAAATCAATGTACAAGATCGATCTCATGGATTGTACTAATTTAAAATATTGAGACTAGTCTCCCCTCTCCCGCACCCGCCTTATGTCTTAGACTGAATCAAACAGATGTAAAGCTCACATTTTACCCCATACAGAAACAGTTTGTTTATAGCTACTTCAAGATTAGTTATGATGAATTGGGCAATCAAGCATTAGATAATTTCTTTAGAAATAACTTTTTACTACGAAAGCCAAAGAGGACATGTAATGACCTTGTCGATCATTTTGAGCTTATTTGTGAAAAATACTATTTTATCTTTTTGTAAATTATTTTGCACCTATTTTGAATTATGTGTGTTGTTGGACATGAGATCTTGTGTTTTAAATTGTTTTGGCATGTTTGGAAACTTAAGTTGTTGAAAAACTGAGATTTTATACCATTCAGAGTTCGACTGTCGGAATGAAATTTGCCAATTTCATTAGCTCTGAAACATCGAATTTGGTCTAGAAAAAGTGAAGGAACTGAATTTGAAGTTAAAATGGATATTTTGGACCCAGAATTGCACTTTTTAGTTGATTTTAGAGCCTAAGTTTGACTTTGGTCAACATACGGAGTTCGAAAACTCTAATCAAAATTTTGATAATTCCAATGATTCCGGATGGTGAAACTAACGCTACAAATGGTCTCATTGTAATTTTTAGAGTTTTCGAGGACAGTTTGAATATTTTGACTCTTCACTAGTTTTAACGAGCTTTATGGGGTACTAGGTCAAGGAGACCTTTATAATTGAATTTAATAATTTCGTGGAGTCCTGATAACCATTTTTAGTGGGGATACATATCTAGTTTGTGCGTATCATGTTCCGAATGGACCTCGGGGGTCTGTTCCAGGAATTTGTAATAGCTGGTTTGCTGATATCTAGTGCAGGCCATTTTGTTCTCCGTGTTCACGGAGTACCTGTTGGTCTTTCTCCGCATTCGTGGAAAGAACCTCCGCGTTCATAAACCCGGATTCGTATTCATGGAGCTCTGTTGCTTCTCTCTCTCTCTCCGCGTTCATGGAATAGTAATTTTCCTGAACAGTTTTAAGTTGTGAAAAACACTATTTTTTAAATTTTTGAGCTTCCTTAAGCGACTTTTGAAGAAGATTTTCATGAAAAACTTTTGGGTAGATGTTTCTATCCTCAAACTTGATAATTTCCATTAATTTTCTCTTGATTTTATCTTGAATTTCATGATTTTTGAACATTAAAAATTGAGTTTTTCATGTCTAGGTTTGAAAACTTTAAATGTTGATTTCTCATTCAATTTGATCTCAAATTCAATGAAATTTTCAATCACAGACTTCTTTTTTTGTGTAGAATCAAAATTTCTAATTTATTTATAGATTTATTAGTAAATTCAGATATATCCTTGATATTCGAGATATTTTTGAATGTTATTACTATAATATGAGACTTGTGATATCATTCAGGAGACATTTAGATAATTGATGGTATTTGAGATATTTCTGTTATTAATGTACAAATTTTGGGACTTACAAAATTCGGTGCTATCAGTATATTTGATTATTGGCAAAAGTGTGGTGATTTAAGACACGTTGATGGCTTGTGGTACTAATTGTAATACTTGGCATTTTCTTTCTGATGCTATGATTATTATTTATCGATTATCCTTTTATATTGTTGTCATATTCATTGATTCATGGCATTGGCATGCATACATTCCATGTTGCATTGGTACCACCCCTTGACTACGCGAAGGTGGAAAGTTTGAGATATGTAACACTTTTTTTAAACCCCCTTGACCACGCAAAGATGGCATGGTTGAGATATTATGACAACCCTTGACCATGCAGAGATGGTAAGGTTGAGAAATTTCTGCATACGATTTGCGAGACTCCCATGAGTTATACCTAGTAGCCTTATTTTGATAGATGTGTACGCTAGTTGTGCGACAGTCATGATTTTTCTCAATGCATTGCATTCATTCATTTCATTTGCACTGTATCATAATTATACTTGCTCTCTTTATCTGTCCTTATATATATATATTGTGCACTAACCTCTTTATCATAGGTGAAAGGGGTTCTTAGTCATTACATGTTTATCCAATTTCTCCTACCCAGTCGATTGAACCTATTGGGTACATTTCAGTGTGCTCATCCTATTATGTTTCGTTCCTGTAGGTTGAGCGCAAGGACTCCCTTGGGGTATTTGATCCCATTTGAGCGAAGTTTTCTTATGCTTTCCAAATCACAGCGGTGAGGCTCAAACTTTGAGTCGGCTTCATTGTACTATTGAGACTTTATTTGTTGTCTTTCATATCAGACTTCGTATTTTCTTTATCAAATAGTTTTGTATTTACTCTTTCGTACTATGTAAATGCTATTGTACTCATGACTCCAGGTTTTGGGATTTCAAATCTCTGTATTGTGGTTATTTTATTTTAGTTAACTTCCCTTTAATTGTGATCCGATTTTAAATTGTGATAGGATAATAAAAAGAGAACTAACATTTACTATGATATAGATTCTTATAAGTATTATAACTAGACTATAAATCGTTGTGAATAAATATTATTCATGTATTAAAACTTATTTAATAATAAAATGGTCCAATTGAATTTGTATGAGGTCAAGGACACATATCTTGCTTTACCTCATCACATTCAATTATTAACAATACGTGTTTGAAAATATAAGTACAAGCAAAATAAAGATAATAACTATCAAGTGAAATAATTTTGTGTGAATCTTTAGACCGTCTATGATAATTATTAGCACTGAATCTAGTATTGCTTAAATATCTTGAGTTTTAAATCCAAGAATCTTATAGTAAGTAAATGGTAAAAAGTAAAGATATAGAGCGAATATAGAAAATTTGGAGTAATATAGGTTTAAATTCTTTGATACTTTCAAAGAAAATAATTTCACTACTCTCACTAGTCTTGCTAGAAAATATAGAGTTCTGTTGGATATAATGAACATCAAAGTGAGGAGACAATTGGCTATTGATTACTTGTTACTTTTTTCTTATTGTATCTTTGTATCATGATCTTTGCTTAATAATATATGTCAACGAAAGGGTATTCCCACTTCATCTTCTTTCCTTTTTTTTTTGCATTTCTTTTATTTTTGATTAAATTTGATTTATGTTTAGACTTGATTTGACAAAAGAGATGGAAAAGGAGAGAGATGCATGATGGTAATTGTGTTTTCCAAATGCAAACGATCGGTAAGAGAGAGGTAGCTGAAGAAAAAAGAGAAGAGAGGAGTTAATGGCAGCGGGGGAGTGGCAGTGTCAACGACAAGAATGGAGGTGATGGTGGAAGAAATTATGGCTGAAGAAGGAAGAAGAAGAAAGAGACTAAAAAAAATTTTAAAAATGAAAAAGTCCTCATCTCACGCGCTCTGTATATGTGTATTGGACCTTAATTCCTTACCATGTCAGCAAAAAGTGTCTAATATGTACTCATTTTAAATAGAAAAACTACAAGAATAATTAATTTATGTGTAAGAATTACCAAAAATTATTTAATTACAAAATTAACACATTAATTACCAAAATATATCATATCTATGTGGTGATCTACATGATACTTTTGTCATAAAGAAATAATAAACTATTGTACTTTCTTTTTTTTAATAATGGTAATTTCAAATTAGTCATTTCCTTTACCAAATATTTATTTGATTTGATATGTACCTCGTCTGACGCGCTCAATCACCTTTTTCATTTCTTGAAAGAAAAAAATATACAATGAATCAAAATTCATTTTTTGCTCTAAACTTTTGCATATTATCCTTATAGAGCTTTAAAAATATTGTATTTCATCTTTTTTTTTTAATAATGCTAATTTCTAATTACCTCTTTCATTTATCAAACATTTATTTGATTTGATATGGTAGTACACCTCGTCTGACGCGACTCACTCTCCCATTCCATCACCTTTTATCACTTTATAAAAGAAAAAACTCTTTAATGAACCAAAATTCATTTTTGCTCTAAATTTTGCTTACAACCACTCAAAATTTTAGGTTAGTGTAATGTTTTTTTTTTTGGTAACTATTTTTCATTACTTGATTTGTCAATTTGTACAAATTAAAACTTTAGATTTGGACATGCCAAATCTCAAAGCTCGATTCAATGTCTCAAATTCTTCCTAGGCTATACTAAGGATAGTAATTTAAACTCTATGATTTGTCATTCTAGGATACATGCTACTTCTACTATGGACCTCTTTTATACACTGCCTAATATGTTTTCTACATTATATCTTGCCTTCTTGAAAGTGATATTGTTCCTTGCTTGCCACACATAATAAATTGCTGCTGCTAAAGTCATTCTGTATTTCTCAGCCTTTGGTGCTAATGTGCACTCTGGTGAAAATGGGGAGGTGAAGACCTCGGAAGGCTATACAATAATAGAAGGAGGAGGAAATACAATAAGAAATTGAAATTAGCTTCGTTAGTAGCTTAATTTAAAGACCAGAAAATGCTTGGAGAACACCTAAAATGAAGAGGAAAGACGAGGTAAAGGGAAGAGAACACTGTCCAGATTTACAGAATACAAATTGATCGGGGAAAAGTCAGCTACTAATAGAGGTAGAAGGAAAGTCGAAGGAGGCAACCCCAGAAGCAAAGTACCAACCAGATCCAGTAAAGGAGAGGCCATGGACAAACCTTTTTCCTACTAACAAGCTAGTAGCGAAAGGTATGAACCTAACCTACATTGCACCAATACTAGTTGAGGGTAAGAAAATTATGGAATTACTACCTGAAGATACTGTTGAGGAAGAAAAAAAAATGAAAAGCTATTTTGATAATGTATGTGGTAGTAACAAAATTGACCATAAGTTCTATAGAGAGATTTGTGAATAGCTAAAGTGTGTTTGTCTAGAAACCTGTGGTACTCTATCACAGTTATGGATATTTTGTGATAAGGTTTGGCAATGAAGAATACAAGGATAAAATATTATGCTCCGGACCATATCACTTACTGAGAAGGCCAGTGATCATGAAGCCATGGACACCAGAGTTTAATATTAAAGAGGAGATCCTCACTATGATCCCTCTTTGGATTGAGCTCTCAAACCTGCCCCTGAACTGTTTGAATGCAATAATTCTAAGTAAAATTGGAAGCAGACATGGGCAACCTCTATATGTTGATGAGTGTACAACCTAAACTAGTAGGATTTCATTTGGTTGAATATTAGTGGAGATGGATACTACCAAAGAACTACTAAAAAACATTAAAATCCAAGATGTTAAAAGGAAGGTGTTTAAGCAGCAGGTTGTATATGAGTGGAAACCTTTGTTCTGCCAAAAGTATTTGCAAGTTGGGCATTCTTGTGGTGAAAAGGGGCCTGAATTAGTGGTTAAAAAACAAGACCAAGGACCTAAAAAAATAAAAAGCAACAAACAATAAAGTGATAAATGAAGAGAAAGGGAAGGAAAAGGAAATAACAATAGGAAATAAAGAAGACCACCAACAAGATCAACAAGAAAACCAAAATCAATGGCAAGTGTAAAGCACAAGTAAGACAGGAAGATGCAACAACAAATGCCAACAATAAAAGATGGGCATAATAGTTGGTACGAAACTGGAGAGGTAAGTGGAGGGAAAGGCAAGGAAGAAGAAGGAATAACTCCTGACATATTAAAGGAATGCTAGTATCTTGGATTGTGACAGGTTTCAACCAAGAGTTGAAACATAAAGACTTTAAGTTTTTTATGCAAAAGAATAAAGTAAAGATTTATGAACACAAAGTTAGAGAGGAGCAAATAGTTAGTATTATTAGAAAAATAATGTCAGTCTGGGAATGGTGCATGTAACGACCCCAAAAGTTATTCAAAAATGTGTCTTAAAATGGCTAGAATTTTAATTTTCATATATCTCAAAATTCGTGTGTGATATCAAAAATCTAACTTTATATTCTTGTTCAGGGGGTCAAAATTAGCGAAGAAAGGGTCTAACTCCGATTTTTAAGCAATCAAAATGAATTATGAATTTTTCATGAAAGTTGAAAATAGTGAGGATTCGCGTTTGGAGCGCGATGTGCCCCGATGTAATTTTTGCCTGATTTTCAATTTTCAATCCAAGACTTTTAAGTCTTGGGCCTAAGTGTTACCATATGTGTTTTCCCCTATACTTAGCCTTATTTCACCCTCATATCACCCAAGATATTTTCCAATACTCACTCAAACACTTAGTCTTATATTTCTCCCAAAATTCAATTCTCAAAAGCCTCTCCGGATCTTAAGGAATTCAACCAAGCTTCAGGCCTCCATTTTCAATCTTCATCAAGAGCTCCTCCAAAGCTAAGATATGTGGTATTGAATTATTGGGTCCTTCCACCCATGGTGTTTAAGCCTCATTTTTACTAATGTTGCATGATTTAAAGTTGATTTTACAGTGGGTCTTGTATATTAAGAAATTTACTGAATTCATGAAAGTATGATCGTTTTAGCATGTTTTGAGCTCTAAATCTTGGATCTAATTTTAAATTTGATGAGGCGTTTTGATATGTATGTCTGGAGTATGTTGCAAGATATTGATTGATGGTTTTACAATGGATTTTATTGCATGATTTCATCTCTAAATTACATGGTCTTTTACCCTCATTACACACCCGCCAAGTGTTTGATAAAATATCCGGCTAGAATTTCTTGAGAAATTGAAGGTCCAACGCATATTTTTATGAGTTAAATGGTGTTATGATGATTATATGATGATGAAATAATGATGGAATGATGATGATATAATTGTATGCATATGATGTATAATGAGGAGAGAAAGTGTAGGTGTATGATGACTTTGTGATAATGATCTGGATGTCTATATGAGTTCTTTTCATGAAAAAGTACCTATGGTGTTGCATGTAGATTGTTTGGGTTCTTATATTTGTTGTGTTATTGGGAAATGAGAAGTTCTTTCTTGATAATTTGAATATAATAGTTTGATGAGCTAGTTTAATAATTCCTACCAAAAAGGTCATGCCGTAAGGTAGAGCGGTTAATGATTCCTACCGAAAAGATCATATAATAAGGTATGGACACCCTACCGAAAAGGTTATGTCATAAGGTAGAATATCTAATTATACCTACTGAAAAGATTATATCATAAGGTATGGACACCCCACCAAAAAGGCCATGCCATAAGGTAGAAAGACTAAAGGCTCCCACCAAAAAGATTATATTATAAGGTATGGACACTCTATTGAAAAGGCCATACCGTAAGATAGAATAAATCATGGCTCCTACTCAAAAGATGATATCATAAAGTAGAAAAAGTCTTATACTACTTACCAAAAAGACTATGTCATACGGTGGGGGTATTGATAATACTCTCCAAAAAGGTTATACCGTAAGATGAGTGGGAGTAATTTGGCCTATTGCATTAAGAGTTAGTACAAAGGGGTTTGAGTATGGTTCTCATATTGAGTTATATTCCTTGATCATCATTTACTAGCATGTTTACAAGCATGTTTACCTTAAGCATTGTTCATGCATGTCATGTTGCACACATACTCTCTCTTGTTATAATTATGCATTTTGATTACATTGTCTATCTCTTGTTGCATTACATCCTACATACTTAGTACATTCCAACATACTAATGCATACTCTATGCCTACATGATATCACCATGTAGGAACCGGAGCCCTGCTTGAGCATCTCCACCCACGTGGCTAGTACGATTTCACTTAAGTTTGTTGGTGAGTCCTCCATTCTGGGGAAATTAGTCTATGTTTCTTATGTTATGTATTGATTCCTTGTTCTTTATTGCTATTTTGACTATGAAAATGAGCCCGGTTATTTTATTTTGGCCTCCGCTAAGTATCTATGTTTATAGGTATTGTTGGATAAGTTATGTATTATGATTGAACTTGACACATCTATATTATTTAGGTATTAAACACTCTCTCGCTCTCTCCCTCAATCCTAATTCCCCTTGTTCATGTTTCTTATGTTGTTTTATATTGCGTTTGCGACCAACGATGTGTGATATGCTACAAGGCTTGTTTGGGGTTCCTTCGAGTTTCCCATTCGCCAGTCACGTCCAGGTCTTAGGCTTGGGTTGTGACAATGCACAAATATTATAGCACAAAATAGAGGAAGAATATGGATGATCTGGGATCCTGCAAGAGTAAAGTTTTAAATGCAAGAGAAAACTATTCAGCTTATACATGGACAAATGCAAATGGTTCAGACTCGTTTGATCTTTCAGTTTATAGTTGTGTATGGACTGCATACAATTAGTACAAGGAGACCACTATGGAATGACTAACATTTTTTTTTCTTGTATTGAAATAAAAGTTTTCATTTGTTTCAATGACTTTATGTACATTAGTTTTTTTTGTTTGTTTGTTTTTGGGAGGGGGGGGGGGGGGGGGGGGGGAATTTTTCTATTTCTATGTAGTTTTCTTTGACAAGTGAAAAGAAATATCGAGTATGGAGGTCACACCTACTAAAAATAGTCTAGGATTTCTTTGAATTATTGTACATGCATTATAAGTTTTTTTTCTTTTTGCATTTTTCTTCTGTTTCTATATGGGTGTAGTATTCTTTCAGAAGATCTTAGGAAGAATAGTTCTGGAGGGCACACCTTCTAAGAAAAGTCCAAGGTTTCAAAACATTATTATTTTCGTTGAGAGCACCCCTCGTTGTTGCTCTAGGCCTAATTTTGAGTTGAATGGTTACACACCACCACCACCAAAAAAGGACGACGAGAATCGTGTTTATCAAGAGAAGGATCAATGCGTCAATATTAGTTCTAGAATGTAATGACCTGTTAGATCATCTTGAGAATTAGTCCTTTTGCTTTCCTATAATATCTCTCTCATAAATTTTAAATAGGTATTTCAAATTATTCAATAGCTACGATTATTTAAGTTGCGAGTAAATTTAGATACTTAATTTAATTGGGGGACTAAATTGATAACTTAATAAATATCCTATACCACTTAGTATGTATAGAAAAAAATTAGTTATTAGGATATAATTCTTTTAATATAATTTAATAAAAGAAAAGAGAAAATATAATTGTGCATTCTTGAAGAAAGTTGGCCCTGCATCAGGTGAGTTTCAATTCGTTTTAAATTTTTAATGTACTCTTGAAGATGGTTAGGATTATATTATCACTACTATATGAGAATTACTTTGATAGGCATTTCATTAAGGTTGGGAATAATCTACAGGGTTCCGTTTTTGAGTGGCCAGTAGCACTCAACCGTAACTTTAAATTAATCAATTGGAGAAAGGCATCCAATATACTACTAAATGATATGAAATTGCTTACATCTGTTTATTATAAATTTTTAAAGCTAAGAATGAATGTACTTATGTGTTGATTGTTTGACACTTAGAAGATTTTCAAACCAATTAGGAAGTGCGACATATATATGTTGCAGTGATTGTTGGATTAAGAGAACATAGGAATTTGCAGCCTTATGATGAATTCATTCCATAGTTTATTAATTGATCTAAACTTCAGTTATGGTTGGTACTCACATATTGTATTGTTATATCATATACTTGGTATGAAAGAAAAACGTTTGTTTAGGATGAGTTTCGTCTGTGTTTGGTGTTAGACCCCGTAATTAATTCAATCGAAATAAATTGTTCAATTGGAAAAGGTATGACGAACATGGCGTAATTTAAATTAAGTAAGTTCGCGGTGCTTAATTATAATTGAAGCGTATATTTTAAGTTGG
>JAOTQJ010069414.1:0-13261 GCA_025642045.1 Solanum sejunctum | reverse complement strand
TTCATGAATTCAATACATGCTTGAAAGCCCTTAATCATCATGAAGTCACTTGACTTGTAAATCATGTAAATAACTTGCGAATCTTGTCATGTAATTTCATCGAACACATGGTGGGTTCATGATACTTGTTCAATATTATGCAACTCAAGAGTATAATAAGAAAGTAAAAATCAATTCAAAATCAGCCAATCAACATTGTATTGCAATAAAAACCTTAGTTTGGGTATCATGAAATCCATTTCAAAAGGTCATTATAGTTCATAGTTTTCATATTTCAATTCATGCATAATCTTAATACTTGACAAAATTCCAACAAAATATATGCACATATTTCATAATAAAAGATAACCATAGGTAGTACAACATGATATCATGCAATTTTCACCAAATGAGAAGGTTGGGCTCCATTGGTGAAAGGACCTATGGATGAAGACCCACATACCTCAAACTTGGATTTTTTGCGAGATTGAGTTGGGGAAATTTGAAGCTTGATATAGGTTCTTGAGTTTAAAAATTGAGCTTGAAATCCTTGAATTTGAATGAGAGATTTGATGAATTCTTGGAGAGGTTTTAGAGAGGGTTTTTGTGAGATATAAAGTTGAAAATGGCTAAGTATGGAAGATTTTACATTTAAATAGGAGGCTATTACCCTAATGCCCTTGTATAAAATAAGAAAACTGGGAAAAATCTTACACTAGTCCATATCCCTGGAACGATGCGTACCAGTCATACAGACCAAATAATACTAGTCCGTACCCCAAGCGTGTCGCCGCTTGGGCATGGACAACCACTGGTATTCAAAAATTAACAAAAAATATTTTTAACTACGGGTTTTATAAATTTGTGTTATACCCTTTCCCCACTTAATTTTTTCCCTTGATCAAGAATATTAAGTCAGATTTTCAAAATCATGCATAGTTTTGAGATAAATAAAAATTATGATTATCGGATATTCCGAAGCACATGAGGGGTATTTTAATATCTCTCCCTTGAGAAAGTTCTTCCCCGAAAGTCAAAGAAACATGAGTAAAATAAGTAACCATGAAGTTTTCAACTTGACATAAATACAAGAAATGCAATTTAAACATCATTTCAAAAGTCTCAACACAAATGTCGAAAATCACCAAAAACTTGTTAACATGAACATGAATGCATGCAAAATGACATGAGGGCTGAAACTTAGGACTTGAAATCATAGACAGGACAAAAGTTATTACCTTCATCTTGATACAGTGGAAGAGCTATGAATACCGCTTTTTCATGTCCACCTCGACTTTCCATATGGCACTTTTAACTTGTTGATTCGTCTAGAGTAGCTTGACGGATGCTACATCTTTGTTCCTTAACCTTTTCACTTGTATATTCAATATCTCCACCAAGACCTCCTCATAGGTCATGTTATACTCCACAACCCCCATAAACTCTGAGGACACTATAGTACTTGGGTCACAAATACATTTCCTCAACAAAGATACATGGAAGACCGGATGAACCATATTCATCTCCATAGGCAACTCTAATTCATATGCAACCATACCAACACTCCTTATAATTCTGTAAGGAACTACAAACCTTGGGATCAATTTACCTTTGTTCCCAAATCAGACCACCCCCTTCGTGGGCGTAATCTTTAAGTAAACCCAATTACTAAATGTAAACTCAAGATCTCTTCTTCTCACATCGGAGTAGGACTTTTGTCTACTTTGAGTTATCTTTAACCTTTCCCTTATAAACTTGGCCTTATCCAAAGCTTCCATAACCAAATCTGAGCCTAGAAAAACCATCTGCCTCACATCAAACCACCCAATCGAGGATCTACAATGCCTATCATATAGTGCTTAAAAGGGAGCCATACAAATACTAGAGTAGTAGATATTGTTGTAAACAAACTCAATAAGTAGAAGAAGTTCATACAACTACCTTTAAATTCCATAACACAAGCTCTAATCATATCCTCAAGAGTTTGGATAGTCCTTTCGTCTTGGCCATCTATTTGAGGATGAAAAGCCGTGTTAAACTTGACCCTTGTACCAAGAACCATTTTGGAAGGATTTCCAAAAATGTGAAGTGAATTGAGCACCATAATACAAAATAATAGATAAATTAAATGTACCCCAGACAATCTAACCAACTTATAAATATACAACTTGGCATAATCTTCAGCACCATAAGTTGTTTTAACTCGTAAAAAGTGAGCCGACTTTGTCATCCTATCAACATTAACACAAATAGAATCAAAGTGTTTCCTAGTATTGGGCAAACCCACCACAAAGTCCATGTTCATATCTTCCCACTTCCAAGTAGGAATTTCTATGTCTTGGGTTAGGCCACCCGACCTTTGACATTCAGCTTTCAATTCTTGGCAATTGTGACAACTGGCTACAAATCTTGTAATATCTCTCTTCATGCCACCCCACCAATACACCTCTATAAAGGCTCTATAAATTTTTCTAGAACCAAGGCGAGAAGAATAGGACTAATTATGGGCCTCTTAGGTAATCAATTCCCTCAAGTCATCAATATTTAGCATACACAATCTACCTTGGTACTTATGGACACCATATCCTCCTAGGGAGAAAACCTCCACTTTACATCTTTTACCAAGGCCTTCAATTCTACAAAAGTTGGGTCAAGGTCTTGTTGGACTTTATTTCGTTAACCAAAGAAGATTTAGAACCATAAACAACCACCACACCACCATTTTCAACTTCATTCCACCTAACCCCCATCCTAGCTAATCGACGAACTTCTTTAGCCACCTCCGTATTCTTAAGATCCACTAGATATATAAGGGTGGGGGCTAACACAAGCAACCAAGCTCACCCTAATAGTACATACATACATAAAAGAAGGATAGACTTACTATATAGCATGAGATCATAGACATTGTCCCCAAAATGAAAGACTCACCAACTTGCTTGGGAGAAATCATACTAGCCACATGGAGGAAGATGCTCAAATGAGGCTCTAGTTCCTTTATGGTTACATCATGTAGGCATAGAGTATGCATTATTATGTTTGAATGTACAAAGTATGTAGGATGCAATGCAACAAGAGTTAAGCAACATAATCAAAATGAATAAGCATAGGCAATGTGTAGCATATAACAATATGACATGTATAGAAGATGCTTGAAGTAAATCATGCTTACATAGAACATTATACATGTGCAAGAAGAGACCATCATTATAAAATCCATAGGCTATTGGGGTACCAACCCCATAATTGGTTGGTAGATCATCTCACCCTACCACCTATGGTGATTGAGGTACTAACCCCTCAACTCGGTTATCAAGGTACAAACCATTTGATTGGTTGGTAGATTATTGTACCCTACCACCCATGATGATTAAGGTATCAACCGCTCAAGCCAGTTATCAAGGTACAAATCCCTCGACATGGTTATCAAGGTACAAACCCCTTGACATGGTTACACAGGCTAACAACCCCCCTGACTGGGGCATGGTTAATTTCCAACACAATATAGGATAATATCATATACATACATCCCTTTTAGCATCATAAAGTCATTCATCTCATAAGACATGCAGTGGACCTTCACTTCCTCCAGAAATCATAACTAGACATTTTATCAAACACTTGGCAGGTATGTAGTTTTAGTGTAAAACATGTTATTTGGGTATGAAATCATGCAAGAAAATTCAATGTAAAACCATCCATAAATACTCAGTAACACCATCAAGCAATATACATCAAAAACGTTCATCAAATACCACAATAGATCTTAGATTTATTGCTCAAAACATGCTAAAACAATCACAATTTCATGAAACCCTAACATAGTTCATAGTCTAATTCATAATAAGTAAGACCCATAAGTAAATCAACTTGAAATCATGCAATTTAAGTTAAAAAGAAGCTTGGGCATGGGGTGAAAGGACCCAATAGTTGAAACCCACATACCTTATTTTGGAGAACTTCTTGAAGAAGATTTAAATAGAAACTTGATGCTTCAATGAATTCCTTATGATCTGGCAGTGACTTGGACACGTGAAGTTTGAGAGAGATATTAGTCTAAGTGTTTGAGAGAGTATTAGGGAATGTTTTGGAAGATTAGAAGGTGAAATATGGCTAAGTATAGCTTTTTCATGCATGAGAAGGCTTAGGCACAAGACCCAAAAGTTTTGGACCCGGACTAAAATAACTGGCATAAAATGACACTGAGGCGGGCCCTTGGCGCATCGCGCCTCGGGCGCGCTAGCTCATTGGAAATCACATTTTTGTGATTTCCAAATTCTGCTATGGTTGCTCTTAAATTGGGGTTAGACCCATTCCCCACTCAATTTTGTCCCTTGAACAAGAATATGAAGTCAGATTTTTGACATCATGTATGAATTTTGAGATATATAGAAATACGATCTAGGGCACTTCTAAGGTATATTTTTGGGCACTATTTGGGGTCATTTCAACATCTCCCCCTTGGGAACAAATTCGCCATCGAATGTGAAAGAAAGGTATAATGAGAGACATAAAATGACAATTTCATCCAACATAAGAATGCAATAATGCATTTAAACATCATTTAGAAATCTAAACATAAGTGTAAAATCATCATGAACTTGTTAATTTAAACATAAATGTATGCAATGACATGAGGACGGAACTTAAGACTTGAAATCACATAGGGGACTTAGATTAATACCTTAGGCTTGAGTGGAGTGGACAAGATAAGGATATCACTTTTGCATATCCACTTTGGCTTCCCATGTAGAACTTTTGACTTGTTCATTCCTCCAAAGGACCTAACCGGAAGCCACATCCTTGTTCCTCAACCTCTTCACTTGGCTATCCAAAATTTGAGCTGGAACCGCTTCATAAGTCAAGTTGTCCTCAACAACACCCCTGACATCAAGAGACACAATAACATTAGGATCTCCCACACATCTCCTCAACATGGATACATGAAAGACCAAATAAACCAAATCCATCTCACTAGGCAAGGCCAACTCATAAGCTACCTTGCCAATCCTTTTCATTACCCTGTAAGGACCCATATATCTTGGAATCAACTTGACCTTGTTACCAAAATAAACCACACCCTTCATGAGTGACACTTTCAAATAGATCCATTAACCAACTTTGAATTCAATATCCCTTCTTCTCACATCAACATAGGACCTTTGACTACTTTGGGTCATCTTCAACCTTTCTTTAATCATACTAACCTTCTCAAGATCCTCCATAACCAGATCTGGTCCCCATAAAGCCACCTCTCTAACCTCAAACCCCACAACCAGTGACCTATAATGTCTACTATAGAGAGCCTCATAGGGGGCGATACCAATGCTACAATGATATCTATTATTACAGGCAAACTCAATCAATGGAAGATGATCATCCCAACTACCCTCAAATTCTAATACACAAGACCTTAGCATATCCTTAAGTGTTTAGATAGTTCTTTCAGCTAGGCCGTCTATTTGAGGGTGAAAGGTTGTACTAAGTTTAACTCTTATACTAAGACGCCTTTGAAATGACCTCCAAAAATGTGAAGTAAATTGAGCACCATGATGCGATATGATGGGCAAAGGAACCCTATGCAACCTCACCAAGTCATGAATGTACAACCTAGCATAATCTTCAGCTTCATATGTGGTCTTAACCTATAGAAAATAAGGCAATTTTGTCATCCTATCAACCACAACCCAAGTGGAATCAAAACCCTTTCTAGTCTTTGGTAACCCAACCACAAAATACATATTAATCTCCTCCTACTTCCAAGTAGGAATCTCTATGTCTTGGGCTAGGCCTTCACCTGGCCTTTGATGTCCGGCTTTGACTTGTTGGTAACTATGAAAACTGGAAACAAATTTGGCAATGTCCCTCTTCATACCTCCCCACCATTATCTCTCTCTCAAATTTGGCAATGTTAAAAACATAACGATATATCTTTAAAGGGGTTCCAATTCAAGCTAACGTTCATGTAATTATTTAAATAGTTTTCTAACACTTCTTTCACCCCATAAAGACTATTTCCATGACAAGTAAATACAAATACATGACAACTATTCAGTATATAGCCATATGCAAATTTGTTCCCAATTCGACCACAAATTCGAAATTCGTAATTCTACTAACAATCAATCCTATTTTCGTATTTTTCCTTCATTTTAACACATTCCTAACACCTTCACAACCTTTAATTAACATAAATAAAGATAAAAATTAACATACCTTTTAATCTTTCACTACACCCAAATCCTTCATAGCCGCTAAACTACGTGTTTGCTTGACCAACTAATGCCTCCAAGCTACTTAGGGGCTTCAATATACCGAACTTGAAGTGTTAAATAATTGAAAACACGAAAAATTAAAAAATTTTTTGAATTCACTGTAGCAACCCGAGAGG
This sequence comes from Solanum sejunctum, assembly GCA_025642045.1. Taxonomy (NCBI): domain Eukaryota; kingdom Viridiplantae; phylum Streptophyta; class Magnoliopsida; order Solanales; family Solanaceae; genus Solanum; species Solanum sejunctum. The sequence continues at coordinate 6,891 of JAOTQJ010069414.1, read as the reverse complement.
GTCTACAACTTCCTCAATATTTTTTTTCAAATATGGCTAAGTATGGGGACTTGTTGATCTTGTACAAGACATCCTCATATATATATAGGCAACAAGGGGGTTACTTGGACCAATAAAAAGCTTACATATATATTTGACCCCACCACAAATTATGCTTAAGGACTAAACTTAAAAGAAATTTTGCATTCGGTCCCAAACTTTATTAAATTGAACCAATTAAGGACTTTTGGGGTTTAAGTTAAGTTATGGGTTCTAACATCCTCCCCCCTTAAGAACATTAATCCTCGAATGTTATTCTAACCATGCAAGTTTTATCTATACTATCACATCTTGTCAGGAAACAACTTAGTTAGCATCCTTCATGCTCAATGAGGAGAATAAATCACCTGAAGCTATACGAAATAAGTGAGGATACTTTTTCTTCATTTGCTCCTCCGCTTCCCAAGTCAACTCCTCCCTGTTATTATTACGCCATAACATTTTGACTGAAGCCACATCCTTATTACAAAGTCTCCTGACTTGCTAGTCTAATATAGCAACAGGTTGTTCCTCAAAAGTCAGTTTCTCCGTAACCTGTATATCCTCCACAGGAAAACTTCTGGAAGGGTCCTAATGTATTTACGAAGCATGGAAACATGGAACACCGGGTGAACTCCACTTAAATCTATTGGCAGTTCTAGTCATAGGCAACCTTTCCTATCCTACGGATGATATGGTATGGACCAATGTACCTTGGGCTCAGCTTCCCTTTCTTACCGAATCTCATCACGCCTTTCATGGGTGATATTTTCAGGAATACCCAGTCTCCAACCTGAAACTCTAACGGGGGACAACGACTATTGGCATAAGACTTCTGATGGCTCTGAGCTACTAATAACTGCTCTCGGATCAATTTCACTTTATCCACCAGTTGCTGGATTATGTCCGGTCCAATCAACTCTACTTCACCAAATTCAAACCATCTGATTGGCGATCGACACTTCCTACCATATAATGCCTCGTATGGTGCCATTTGAATTCTAGAATGGTAACTGTTATTATATGCAAATTCGATCAATGGTAAGTGTTCAGCCTAGCTACCATGGAAATCCATTATGCAGGCCCGTAACATATCTTCTACCATTTGAATAGTACACTCTGCTTGACCATCGGACTGGGGGTGGAAAGTCGTACTGAGACTTACCTGCATCCCCAAACCTGCCTGAAATGATCGCCAGAAATTTGCTGTGAACTAGGCACCTCTATTGGAGATAATAAACATAGGAACACCGTGAAGGCATACAATCTCCTTAATATTTAATCTGGCATAGTCCTCATCCGAGTAGGTAATCTAAACTGGAAGAAAATGAGATAATTTTGTCAATCTATCAACAATAACCCAAATAGAGTCATACCTTCGTGGAGTGCGAGGCAGGACTATAATAAAGTCCATATTACTAATCTCCCACTTCCACATCGGAATCTCCATATCTTGCAGCAACCCTCTAGGCTTCTGGTGTTCTACTTTCACTTGCTGACAGTTCGGGCATTGGGCAACAAATTCTGCTATATCACGTTTCATGCCATCCCACCAATACAAGCGCCTAAGGTCATGATACATTTTCGTCGACCCAGGGTGAATAGAATAACGGGCACGGTATGCTTCGCCCATAACCTGATGCCGTAAACCTACAATATTTGGTACACATAACCTACCTCTGAATAATAAGATCCCATCAGGAGAAAGCTCGAATGGGGTTTGCTCCTGCTCCCAAGTTGTATCCTTATATCGAACTAGGCTAGGATCTTCATATTGCCTCTACTTAATCTCGGCTACAATAGAAGATTCGGCTATGCCTCAGATAGAAACTCCTGCGTCACCCGAATCTGCCAATCAAACTCCTAGATTAGATAACTGCCGAATATCCCAGATTATCTCCTTCTTCTCTTGGGGTGAGTTAGCTAAACTGACCATGTACTTGCGACTGAGCGCATCTGCTACGACATTGGCTTTTCCTGGATGACAGAGAATATCAATATCATAGTCTTTCAACAATTCCAACCACCGCCACTGCCGTAAGTTCAGCTCTTTCTGCTTAAATATATACTGGAGACTTTTGTGATTAGTAAAAATATCGACATGAGCACCATATAAATAATGCCTCCAAATTTTTAAAGCGTGGATCACTGCAACTAACTCCAAATCATGGGTAGGGTAATTCTGCTCGTGATTCTTAAGCTGCCGGGAAACATAAGCTATTACTTTGCCACGCTGCATTAATACATACCCTAAACCCATACGGAAAGCATCATAATAAACTACGTACCCGTCTGGACCATCAGGCAAGGTAAGAACTAGAGCTGTAGTCAATTTTTCATTCAAGGTCTGAAAGCTGCGCTCATAGGCATTGGACCACAGGAACTTCGCCTCTTTTTATGTCAGCTTTGTCCAAGAAAACTATGCACCTCCATCGGTGATATGGGCCTATTCCAATTTTGCACAACCTCAATTTTCTGAGAATCCACTTGAACGCCATCAGCTCCTATAACATGGCCCAAAAATACTACCGAAGATAATCAAAACTCGCATTTCAAAAATTTTCCATACAACCTTTGATGACGAAGAGCACCAAGGACAATTCTCAGGTGGTCCGCATGGATCTCCTCAGAACGGGAGTAAATTAGGATGTCATTAATGAACACAATCACGAACACATCCAGGAATGGTTTAAACACTCGATTCATGAGGTCCATAAAAACTGCTAGAGAATTTGTTAGGCCAAAGGACATGACTCTGAATTCATAGTGCCTGTAGTGAGTTCTGAATGCAGTTTTGGGAATATCTTTTTCTCACAATCGAACCTGGTGATATCCTGACCATAAATCTATTTTTGAAAAGCACCTAGCTCCCTGCAACTAGTCAAACAAATTATCAATCCTAGGGAGGGGGTATTTAATCTTAACGGTTACCTTGTTCAGCTGACGGTAGTCAATACACATCCATAGCAGCCCGTCCTTCTTCCGTATGAATATTACCAGAGCTCCCCAGAGAGAGGTGTTAGGCCGAATAAAACCTTTATCTAACAAATCCTTAAGTTGTTCCTTCAATTCTTTTAACTCGGCTGGCACCATTCTGTACGGAGGGATTGAGATAGGCTGAGTGCCGGGCAATAAATCTATAGCAAACTCTACCTCTCGCTCTGAAGGAAGACTCGGAAGTTCATTCAAAAATACATCTGGGAATTCATTAACTATGAGAATGGACTAGACAGTCGAAGGCTCGGCATTCACATCATACCCCCAAACCAAGTGATAAAGACACCCCTTTCAGATCATCTTGCTAGCCTTGAGGTATGAAATAAACTTACCCCTCGGCGTTGCGATATTACTGGACCATTCTAGAACTGGTTCTCCTAGAAACTGAAACTGAAGTAGCTTCCTTTGACAATCAACCTTAGCATAGTACGAAGCTAGTCAATCCATGCCCATAATGACATCAAAATCTGTCATGTCTAGCTCTATCAAATCGGCCAAAGTTCGACGGTCGAGAACAAATATCGGACAATTTCTATAAACCCTGCTAACTATAATAGATTCTCCTATTGGTGTCATAACCTGGCAAGGATCTATCAGTTCAGACCCTATTTTAAGTGTACATGTAACCAATGGAGAAATATACGATAAGGTGGAGCCAGGGTCAATCAATGCATACATAGCCCGAGAACAAACAAGTAATATACCTGTAACCACATTTGGCGATGCCTCCTGGTCTTGTCGGCTAGATAGGGCATAAATAAGATTAACAAGCCTACTAGAACTCGAAGCTCCACTGCAACCTCTGCCATGACCTACCACTGCTGGAGTACCTCGTCCCGTGGGGTTCGCAGCCACTGAAGCCAAAGAAGAAGCCTCGCCTGATCACATTAGGCAATGCCTCCTGATCCTGTTGGCTAGATAGGGAGTAAATACTATTAATAGGATCGCTAGAACCTGAAGCTCCACCGCGACCTCTGCCACGACCTACCACTGCTGGAGTACCTCATCCCACAGGGTTCATAGCCACTGAAGCCTAAGAAGAAGCCCAACCAGCTCCAGAAGTCTAGGAGGACCCTTCTGAACTAGCTATGTTAGGACAATTACGCATTTGGTGGCCCTGACGACCACAAATAAAGTAGGCACCTGAAGAACAGAAGCAATCCCCCGGGTGTTTCCCACATAGAGGACACCGGGGCATAGTAAAACCCTACTAACTGCCGGAACCCGGCCTTGCCCCTGACTGACTGGAGATAGATGGTGTCCTACCAGAGGTTTGCGGAGGTGTGCTTCGCATCGGTCGAGGAGGAGGCCCACTCAGCTACTATTGAAACTGCCTGCAACGAAAATCTGTTACTGAATCAGATGACCTAGCCCTCTTTGGCGGCCCTCTATCATCTGTTTTGTCCGCCTAGTACCCACGACGATGATCCTCTATCCCCTAAGCATGAGCCTGAATACAAGCAACATCCATCCTAGGTTGGGCAGCCAATACTAGGCAACTATCTACATAATACATATCTAGCCCAACAATATAACGATGCATGCGATCTGTCATGCTGGAAATGTGTGCCGATGCATATCGGTCTAAAGAATCAAATTCCAAACTATACTCCTGAACCGACCGGCCCTGCTGCTGCAACATCAATAATCTATCCTCCTTGGTGCATCTGATCTCGGGTGGTAAAAACGTGAGCCAAGAAAGCTTCAATAAACTCTCCCCAAACCGCAGGTCGGGCATTTGCACCTTGAGATAGCAGCCACAATTCATACTAGTTCGCTGCCACGTCTTGCAATCGATAAGATGCCAACTCCACCAATTCTACTTCTGAGGCCCCAATCACCCTATCAACATCGCGCTAACGCACGATCTAAGATCAGAAGAAAAAGTAACATCCTAATGTCCTATAGCCTCCTGTTTATAAGTGCGGTGCACGACACACCAATAAAGAAGACACTACTAGACACAGTCTGTAGACACTCCGAGGACTAACTGCTCTGATACCACTTCTGTCATGACCCAACACAGGGCCGTGATTAGTGCCGATTGGGCTCCCTGACATACATTAAACTGGATTTCCATTCATAATAAGTAAGGAATTTCTTAAAGTTTTAGCAGAGTTTCCTCTGTTTAACTGACTAGCCTAACCTGCAAACAGTGAATCCAACAATAACAAACATCATTATACATATATATATGCGAGCTGACAAGGTCACCGCTGTTGCAGAACCGCCCAATAAACGTATCATACAAACAAAGTCATGCCAACACAGTTTCCACACCCACATGTATCCATAGACCTCTAGACACACAAACTGGATTATAAGATGGGACAGGGCTCCGTCATACCAACGGAAATAATAACTCTAATGAAATGTATAACTCAAAACTGTATGAAAACATAAATGAATATTTCTCTTTTTAAACCATCAAAATAATGCGTATAGGATGGGAACTATGGCGACCTCCAAACTCGCACCATACAATAGCCTAAATACCAGAATTTTCAAATCTCCGACAACTCCAACACAAGTCCCCAACTGTAGCCCAAGTGAGCCGAGGCGAACAACGGCCAAGCACTCACGTCATAAGATAGGTGAACTAGGGAGACGGTGCCAAGCGTTCACGTATCATAATGCATAAAGGTCATCATGCCCATTTATGGAGTCGAGGCGATGGTGCCATGCACTCTCGTGAGCCGAAGGGAACTCGACTTAGCACTCACACGTCATGATGCCATCCCAAGCCCAGCTCCTTATATCTCCAAGCTAAGCAAAGTCGGTCCATGGGAAAACCGACTCATCGTATCCAACCTACTTCGGAATATATATATATATATACAACTATACCTGCGCACAAAATAACTGGCCGGGAACCGGTAAACGGGGCCAAAACGACACGAATAGAGTCATGAGAATCATATGCATAAAACTAGTTTCAAAAACTTAGCAATATGCAAAATATTCACTTTTGAAATCAAGTAGTTATTCTTTTATGAGATTTTGCCAAAATTGCTCAAATTCACATTTATAGATAATTTCGAAACAAATTGAACTTATAGCTTTCCAACTCTCTAGTTCTGGTCAAACGAACACTATTCATGGGTTCAAAACTCCAAATTTAAGATGAAGTAAATTTATCGTAAGATTGACCAAAAATGAACATAGATTATTCTCAGACCCAAATTGTAAAAAAAAGGGACTTTTCAAATGTAAAATGTTGAATAAGCTTACTAATTCATGCCAAAGGGTAGGAAATCTTTACATACCTCAATTTCGCTTGCCAACTAGCTCCAACGTAAGGTCAATCCAACTTAGACTTTTGGATGTTCAATGTCGACACAATTACAATAACGCCAATGATTAATATCCATATCGTGCCTTAATTCCTAAATTTTTCGTTCTAAATTTATAAAAATTTTGGCAGTATTTCCCCTTGTAATACGTCGCTCCGAGAATTTAACTCGGCTCAAATAATTAATCAACAACAGCAACAACCTATAACATCAATAAACCTTTTCCAATACCACCACAACATCAAAACACCACAAAATGCTATTGCAACATAAATAGTAAAACAGGGCAGCAGTGATTCAAACCTATATCTACCATATTCAATCCTTCCTATATACTTCAAAAACTGTATTGCACCACTCCAACACCCAACGCTAACTCCCAATATTAAAAACATAACGGTATACCTTCAATGAGGTTCCAATTCAAGCTAACATTCGTGTAATCATTTAAATAGTTTTCTAACACTTCTTTCACCCCATAAAGATTATTTTAATGACAAGTAAAAACAAATACATGACAACAATTCAATATATAGCCATATGCAAATTTGTTCCCAACTCGACCACAAATTCGAAATTCGTA
>JAOTQJ010069383.1:0-13263 GCA_025642045.1 Solanum sejunctum | reverse complement strand
ATTTATTTTAAATGCTTCCGCAAGTTATATTTATTATTCCTTTTTGAATTAAGGCTGACTTGTTCTGATGGGATTGAGCAAGTGCCATCACGCTAAATTTTCGGGTCGTGACAAAACCCCCCCATCTTTTCTTAGGTTTTACATAAGAGTTCCCAAGAGAAAAAAGCAGAGAGTGGAGGGTTTCAATTTCAGGTGCGAATTCTTGGAGGAAAACTCGATTAGTCATCTTTCCAGGTATGTAAAGGCTACCCAGGACATGAAATTATTCTTCCATGTATCCCAATGTATAGATTAGGTTGGTAATTGATAGATGATGGATCTAGGGTAGTAATTCTTGGTGAAATTCGCGAAAATTATCTTTAAATTATGCATATTATCTTGAATTGATGATTATCATTCTTATATTTACTGTTTGCATGTGTTATTCTAAAGATTGTATACCTAATTTGAATGATTCTATCTTGAATTACTTCAAGAAGGAATTTAGGGGTAATGTTTAGGGCCTTGATTTCTTGAATGTGATGAATGTTGGAGTCTGAGCCATAATGTCACACCCCGGGAGGGTACCCTAGAGTGACTAGCACCTGGAGACTATTGCTAGCCCCCAAACGGACCACCTAGTCTCATTTGTCTTTGTTCAGTCAATTCAATAGGGGAAGAAACATAGAGTAATTGTACTAATAATCTATCTGTGAGCTCAAACTATCCATTTGATCTATCATGAATGGAAAATAATAATTAAAGACAGTCTCAATATAAAAGAAGAGAAGGGAACTCAAACTATCCACTTGATGTATCATGAATGGAAAATAATAATTAAAGACAGTCTCAATATAAAAGAAGAGAAGGGAAAGGCCCCTCAACATCTACCATCAAACATTTATATCTATGAAGCCTCTATACTACTATCAGAGATGGTACCATGACAGGCCATGGTTACCAAAATCAAGTAAAAAGACTATCACATCTAAAGAAAATAACCATCTTCTAAATGTAGGGGAGGACTCATCACTGTCAGGGATTCGAAAAACTCTGAACCTCAACATTTGGGATGCTGAAGTCCTCTGTCTATAGAATCTGCATCATCAAATAATACAGCGCCAAAGGAGCGTTAGTGCGCAGAATGTACTATATGTAAAATAGGCTAAAGTAAATAGAATAATATAACAGTCACTCATCAATTACTCTTCCTCACCTCAGAGTAAAGGACAAGACTCTATCACCTCACTATCCATCAAACATTAAACAATCACATCACCTCAGAGTTCTATCACCATGGCACCTATCTGGCAGTTTCTATAACCGACAATCACTACCTATGAGCTGGTAGTGATACAATGAAGAGATACCATTGCCACATCTATCCAGTACCTTACCGGTGTAAAGGACGAGTTTGTCAAGGATCCTAAAGAAGTATGTTCTCTACAGGACAAAGGAAACATCTGCCTTTACAGTCCAATCCTCTCCTATGCTAGCCACGTAGTTAATGAGTACAAGTGGGACTCACTTTTACCTATTTCGGTGTTAATGCTCCTCCTTGGACTTAATATGCTCATAAGTCTATCAACCCATCAAGAACTTCCATCACCCAATCCCTACGGGCAAGACACTTACCTCAACTCCTCATCTATCAACTAAATGGGTAAGACTATCCTTTCATGTTAGGAATGAATGCTTATTCAACTGTATCAATACTATTTATAGCTATAACATTCACCCACACACTCACCCCAGGACTAAGCCTCAGTCAATCATCACTTTCAGACAATCAAGGCTCTAGACATCCTCCTAGGTTCATTATTCATGTCTTTACAAAGAGAATTTATAAGGGGCCAAATCATAATCTCATAATAATGCATGTATACAGTAAATTTGAAACATGATGATCATCAATTTAAGATATAAAATATAGTTTAAAGATAACCTTCAAGAAGTAAAGATAATATTCAAGAAATACAGATAATATTCAGGAAATTCTCAATAAATCATGATTCAAGATTTTAAAGTATCAATGCACATGGAAGAATAATTTCATGCTTTTGGATAACCTTTACATAACTAGAGTAGAAAATCTTCAAGTTTTCTCCAAGGAATTGGAACTTCAAAAGAAACCCTCACCTCTCTTGATCTTCTCCTCTCTCTGAACTTACGTAAAAGACTTAGAAAAATTATGAGTTTAAACCCTTATTTTACGAAATACTCTTTAAAACATATTTTGGGGATACTAAAATATATTAGGAAGGATAAAATTGCCCTTTTTGAATTAAAAGAAAAAGATGGGACACAGGTGCGCGTTGCGGACGGGGCACAAATCAGTATTTTTGATGAAATTTTTTAAGAACAGATTCCCATCAAAAACAAAAAAACAAACATAAGTGTATTTCCATGCCCCTAGCGTATCGCGGAGGAGGCACGGATTTACTACTATTTTTGCACAAAATGTGCAATTTTGTAATTCGACCCATTTGCTTTTCAATCAGCTCGAGACTATTTTCTGACTCAATTTTCCACGCTGATCACAAATTCGATCTCATATTTTTTGTCGGAGCTTTGGAAGATGCATTGCGCGCATGATGTATTTTAGGAGCATTTTGATAATTTTAAGGAGTGTTACATCATCTCTCTCTTGGAATCATTCATCCTCGAATGATGAGTAAAGGTCGGACGAGAACATGAATAACCCTAGAACTCATCTCATTCCTCACTCGGTAACTCTCAAACTCCCACTATCCATCATCTATCTATCTCTGTCTTAGACTCGAAAATGGAATAAAACAAGGCATCAGCTTAATGAAAAGAAGCATTCAAAAAAGTCAAGGATAAGAATATTTACCTTCAGCATCGTCCTCACTTGGCACCAATATATGCGGGTATTTGAGTCTCATCGCTTCCTCAGCTTCCCACGTAGCTTCCTCAACAAATTGATTCCTCCATAAGACTTTAACGGAGGCTATCTTTTTATTCCTCAGCTTAGGAACTTCTCGGTCAAGGATCTCGACTAGAATTTTCTCTTATGATAAGCTATCCTTCACCTCTGTACTCTCCACAGAAATCGTTAAGGCTGAATCTCCCAAACACATCTTCAACATAGATACATGAAACACCGGGTGAATTCCATCTAGCTCGAAAGTCAAGTCTAACTCATAAGCAACTTTTCCAATCCTTCTTACAATCTGGTATGGCCCAATATAACGGGGACTCAACTTCCTCTTCTTACCAATTCTTATGACACCCTTCATGGGTGGCACCTCTAAGTACACCCAATCATCTACTTCAAACTCCAAGTTTCTTCTTCTCATGTCCATTTATGAATTTTGGTGACTTTGAGCTATCTTCAACCTTTCCCTGATGACTTTCACTTTCTCCATAGACTGGTGTACGAAATCAGGTCCAATCAACTCAGCTTCACCCACCTCGAACTAGATAATCTGTGATCTACACCCCCTCCCGTATAATGCTTCATACAGGGCCATCCGAATGATGGCGAGATAGCTATTATTGTTGGGAAACTCAATCAACGGTAGGTGATCATACCAATTTCGTTTGAAGTTGATAACACATGATCTTAACATATGCTCCAAAGTCTAAATAGTATACTCTGCCTGCCCTCGATTTCAGGGTGAAAAGCGGTGCTCAAATTCACCTTCGTATCTAATCCCTTCTAGAAAGATCTCCAAAATTGAGAGGTGAATTGAGCTCCTATGTCCAAGATGATAGTCAAGAAAACCCCATGTAACCTTACAATCTCACGAATGTATAGTTGGGCATACCCCTCAGCTGTATAAGTTGTCTTAACCACCAAAAAGTGCGCTAATTTAGTCATCCGATCAACAATCATCCATATCAATCACGCTATTTCTGGATCTTGGTAAGTCGGCAATAAAATCCATGTTGATCACCTCCCACTTTCACTCTGAAATTTCAAAGTCCTCAGCCAATTCACATAATTTCTGATGTTCAATCTTAACCTGTTGGCAATTGGGACAACTAGAAACAAATTTAGTAATGTCTTTATTCATCCCATTTCACCAATAGACTTCCCTCAAGTCGTGGTACATCTTGGTGGAGCCAGGATGGATAGAATATCTCATTCTGTGAGCTTCATCCACGATTCTGTCTCGAACACCATGAATATCGGGTACACAAAATCTCCCTTGTATCTCAATACCTCATCTCCCCCTTTGGAGAAAACCATCACCTTCTGCTTGTGAACTGCTTTTTTTAAATAGATAAGACAAGGTCTTGGTCTTGCTTTTCTTTTACCTCTTACACTAAGGATGAAGAAGAATCACTCTGAACATTGACCCCGCCTTCGTTGTTCTCCTCAAGTTGCACTCCCAATAGAGCCAATCTATGCACATCTTTGGCTAATTCTCTCTTCCCATTTTCCACATGGGCAGTGATACCCATATATATCCTACTAAGAGCATCAACAACAATGTTAGCCTTACTTGGGTGGTAGAGAACGCTCATATCATAATCTTTGAGCAATTCCAACCATCTCTTCTGTCGCAGGTTAAGGCTTACTGGCTGAACATGTACTGCAAGCTTTTTTGGTCAGTGTACATATCCACATGCACTCCATACAAATAGTGATATCAGATTTTAAGTGTGAACACCACTAATGCCAACTCAAGGTCATGAGTCGGATAATTCTTCTCATGAACCTTAAGCTGTCTGGAGGCATAAGCTATCACCTTCCCCCTTTGGATGAGTACACAACCCAATTCCACTCGGGATGCCTCACAATATATCAGGAAGTCCCCCGTTCTGTCTGGCAAACTCAACACTGGTGTTGTAGTCAATTTGGTCTTCTACTCCTTGAAACTCTTTTCACATGCTTCTGACCACTAAAACTTGACCTTTTTCTAAGTTAGCTTAGTCAATGGGTCTGATAGAGAAGAAAAGCCCTCAGACAAATCCGCAATAGTACCCTGCTAAACCCAAGAAGGTTCTTAGTTATGTTGGAGAAGTGGGTTTTGGATAGTTCTTAACCGCTTCCATCTTCTGAGTATCCACCCGAATACTATCTCCTGAAACAACATGGCCTAAGAAAGCCACTGACTTGAGCCAAAACTCATACTTGGAGAATTTCGCATACAACTCATAATCTTTGAGTGTTTGCAAAACCACTCTAAGGTGATTAGCATGCTCCTTCTCATTCCTCGAACATACCAAAATGTCATCTATAAACACGATTACGAGCATATCAAGATATGGCCTGTATACCCTGTTCATCAGATCCATGAAAGTTGCAGGTGCATTCGTCAACCCGAAGGACATGACCAAGAACTCAAAATGGCCATAAAGTGTCCTAAAGGTTGTCTTAGGAATATCACTTTCTCTTACCTTTAACTAATGGTAACCCAATCTGAGGTCTATCTTGGAGAAACATGTAGCACCCTGAAGCTAGTCAAGGAGATTATGTATTAAGGGAAGAGGATACTTATTCTATATGGTAACCTAATTCAACTACCGATAGTCTATACACATCCTTAAAGACCCATCTTTCTTACACACGAATAGGATAGGAGCACCCTAAGATGAGACACTAGGCCTTATGAAACCTTTGTCTAACAAGTCTTTCAATTGCTCTTTCAATTCTTTCAACTCTGCGGGGGCCATTCTATTGGGTGGAATTGAGATATGTTTGGTCTCGAGAAGAACATTAATCCCAAAGTCAATCTTCTTATCAGGAGAGACTTCGGGAAGATCATTAGGAAATACCTCAAGAAACTGATTCACAATCGAGATTGACTCAAGAGTAAAGGACTCAACATCATCAGACTTTACTCACACAAGGTGGTAAATACAACCCTTGGATATCAACTTTCTATCTCTAAGATAAGAGATGAATTAACCTTTAGGGGCAACAGAACTCCCTTTCCACTTTAAGACAGACTCATTAGGAAATTGGTACTTAAGAATCTAGGTTCTACAGTCAACAGAAGCATAATAGGCATGAAACTATTCCATGCCCATTATTATATCAAAATCAACCATCTCCAGCTCTATCAAATCATCTATGGTGTCTCTATGATAAATAGACACTATACAGTCCCTGTAAACCCTGTAAGCTAAGATAGACTTACCAGTAGGATTAGAAACAGAAAAAGGTTCTTGCAAGCATTCTGGAGGAACCCCAAACTTACTAGCCACATACGGGGTTTCAAAAGACAACGTCGCACCCAAATCAATCAATGCATAGCAGTCATAAGTAAAGACTCAAAGCATACCCATGACAACATCTAGTGTAGCCTTCTGATCCTGTAGGTTACCCATAGCATAAAGGCGATTCATCGCGCCTCTTGTACCCGTAGTAGTACCCCTTTGCTGGTTACCCACCGGGGGTGCTATGGAAGATTGAGCTCTGCTGCTACCCTCACCTCGCCTCCTCTTCGGACACTCAAAACTGAAGTGACCAGCTTGACCACATGCATAGCACACATCCTTGCTAACACGGCACTCACCCTGATGAAGCTTACCACACTTGCTACAAGGTGGCTTTTCCCTCGTACCTTGGGTCACACTGCCTAAGACTGAGCAGCTGAAGTCCTAAAATTCTAATAAATATGAGATTTTTGATCATGCCTGTTTGGCTGCACAAGTGCACTCGCGATGGATGGTGCAGGATGTGATGATCTCTTCTAAAAATAGGACTTGTCACCCCTATTTTGTCCCTGCGAGCTAGGCTTGTATCCAGCTGACTTTGCCCTTCTGCTCATTTTCTCTTCTCTATCTTTTTTCTTATCCTCCTCTATCTGTTGGGACTACACCATAAGTCTGGAGATATCCATGCCGGGAATTAACAAAGTAGCCTTACACTCTTTCTGCATATGTCTGGCCAGGCCAGACACAAACCTCCTCATTCTTGTCCTCATGTCTTTTACCATCTCTGGAGCATACCTTGACAATTTGACAAACTTAAGTCCATAATCCTTCACAGTCATTCCTCCCAGTTTCAAATTCACAAACTCATCCACCTTCGCCTCTCTCAACTTTTGAGGAAAGAAGTGATTAAGGAAGGAGATCTCCATGGGCTTAGCATCTTCACCTATGTTGTCCTCCCATTAGTTATACCAAACATTTGCAATATCTTTCAGCTGGTAGGAGACAAGTTCAACCCCTTCAACCCCACTGGCATGCATGGCTCTCAAAACCTTATACATCTCGTCAATGAAGTTCTGTGGATCCTCCTCAACTTTTGCCCCCGTATACACAGGCGGGTTCATCCTTAAGAAATCTCTGAGTTAGGTTGCAGCTGAGGGCTCTTGTAAGCTAGAATTAGGAGCCTGAGTACCTTGGTTGTTCCCTTGGGAGGCCACCAACTGAGTCAGCATGGTCATGCCTCCCCAAAATTCCACCTCAGTAGTGGGAGCGGGCTGTGGATAAGCAAGGGGCGCCTTTGGCACCTCAACAGTCCTAGCGGGGCATCCCTATCTCCTACGCTCGATCTGAATCAAAGCCTCCAACTGGTGTTCTCAGCGGCTGGAGCTGCGACATCTCTCTGAGCGGCAGTTCTCTTGGGTGATAAAACATACGAGTTAAAATAGGATTTCACAAGTAAAACTCTATAGCACGAACTCAGATTATAGAAGAAGGGTAACACTTTCTAATGTTCTATAGCCTCCTGCATATAAAGTATGGTGTATAACACATCTATAAACAAGACTCTACTAGACACGACTTCATTGACTCCCTAGGACGCTCAAAATCTGGGCTCTAATACCAAGTTTATCACGCCCCAAGATGGTACCCTAGACATGACTGGTACCCAGAGACTATTGTTAGCCCTCAAGCGGACCACCTAGTTTCATTTGCCTTCGTTCAGTCCTTTCATAGTGGAAGAAACATAGAGTAATAGTACTAATAATCTATTTGTGACCTCAAACTATCTACTTGATCTATCATGAATGGAAAATAATAACAAAAAACAATCTCAATATAAAGAAGAGAAGGGAAAGACCCTTCAACATCTACCATCAACATTTATGTCTATGAAGCCTCTATACTATTGTCTGAGATGGTATAATGTCAGGCCACATTTACCAAAATCAAGTAAAAAAGACTATCATATCTAAAGAAAATAGCCATCCTCTGAATGCAAGGGAGGACTCATCACTGTCAGGGATCCTGAATACTCTGAACCTCAATGTTTGGGATGCTAAAGTCCTCTGTCTACAAAATCTGCATCATGAAATAATGCAGCGGCAAAAGGGCATTAGTATGTGGAATGTATTATATGTAAAACAGGCTAAAGTAAATAGAACAATATAACAGTCACTCATCAATCACTCTAACTCACCTCAGATTAAAGGACAGGACCCTATCACCTCACTATCCATCAAACATCAAACAATCACATCACCATAAAACCTATTTGAGAGTTTTTATAACCGATAACCACTACCTATGAGGCGGTAGTGATACAACCATATCTATCCAGTACCTTGCTGGGGTGAAGGATGAATCTGTCAGGGATCTAAAAGAAGTCTGTCAAGTCCTCTACGGGACAAAGAAAATATCCACTTTCACGGTCCCATCCTCTTCTACGTTGGCCACGTAGTTAATGAGTACGAGTGAGACTCACTCTTACCCATTTTGGTACTAATACTTCTCCTAGAACTCTATATGCTCATAAGTCTATCAACCCATGAAGGACTTCCATCACTCAATCCCTACGGGCAAGAACACTCACCTTAACTCCTCATTTATCAACTCAATAGGCAAGACTATCCTTTCAAGTTAGGAATGAATACTCATTCAGCTCTATCAACACTATTTTTCAGCTATTACATCAACAACATACTCACCCCAGGACTCAAACTCAGTCAAGCATCACCTTCAGACAATCAAGGCTCTAGACATCCCCCTAAGTTCATTATTCACGTCTTTACAGAGAGAATTTATAAGGGGTCAAATCATAATCTCATAATAATGCATATATACAGTACATTTAAAATATGGTGATCATCAATTTAAGATATGAAATATATTTTAAAGATAATATTTAAGAAGTAAAGATAATATTCAAGAAATATAGATAATATTCAAGAAATTCTCAAGAAATCATGATTCAAGATTTTAAAGTATCAATTTACATCCTAACTTTATATTGGGGAACATAGAAGAACAATTCCATACTTTTGGATAGCCTTTACATACCTAGAGTGAAAAATCTTCAAATTTTCTCCAAGGAATTGAAACTTCAAAAGAAACCCTCACCTCTTTTGATTTTCTCCTCTCTCTGAACTTACGTAAAAGACTTAGAAAAATTATGAGTTTTAAATCCTTATTGTATGAAATACTCTTTAATATACATTTTGGGGGTATTAAAATATATTGTAAAGGACAAAATTGCCTTTCTCGAATTAAAAAAAATAATTTTCTGAGACACAGGTGCGCGTCGCGGAGGGAGCGCGCACTAGTATTTTTGGTGAATTTTTTGGAAAATAGATTCCCATCCAAAACAACAAAAAAAACATAAGTGCATTTCCGCGCCCCTGTTGCGTCGTGGAGGGGGCGCGGATTTGCTACTGTTTTTGCACAATATGTTCAATTTTGCAATTCGACCAAGTTTCTTTTCAATTATGTCGAGACCATTTTATGAATTGATTTTCTTCCCTGATCATAAATCTGGTCTCAAATTTCTCATCGGAGCTTTGAAAGATGCATTTTACGCAAGATAAATTTTAAGGGCATTTTGGTAATTTTACAGGGTGTTGCATCATCTCTCCCTTAGAATCATTCAACCTCGAATAATTTGTAAAGGTCAGACAAGAATACGAATAACCCCAGAACTCATCTCATTCCTCATTCAAGAACACTTGAACTCCCACTATCCATCGTCTATCTATCTCTGTCTTAGACTCGGGAATGGAATAAAGCAAGACATCAACTTAATGAAAAGAAGCATTCGTAAACGTTAAGGACAAGAATATTTACCTTCAGCATCATCCTCTCTTGGCACGCATAGATGGGGGTATTTGAGTCTCATCTCTTCCTCAGCTTCCTCAACAAATTGATTACTCCATAAGACTTTAACCGAGGCTATCTCTTTATTCCTCAGCTTACGAACTTTTTGGTCAAGGATCTGGACTAGAATTTCCTCATATGATAAGCTATCCTTCACCCCTGTACTCTCCACAGGAATCTCTAAGGCTAGATCTCCAAACACTTCTTCAGCATAGATAAATGAAACACCAAGTGAACTCCATCTAACTCGGAAGGCAAGTCTAACTCGTAAGTAACTTTCCCAATCCTTATTACAATCTTGTGTAACCCGATATAATGGGGACTCAGCTTCCCCTTCTTACCAAATTTCATGACATCCTTCATGGATGACACCTTCAAGCACACCCAATCATCTACCTCAAACTCTAAGTCTCTTCTTCTCACGTCCATATATGACTTCTGGCGACTCTGGTTGTCTTCTACCTTTCGCTGATAACTTTTACTTTCTCCATAGACTAGTGTACGAGAACAGGCCCAATCGAACTCAGTTTCACCCACCTTGAACTAGCCAATCAGTGATCTACACCTCCTTCTTCATACGGGGCCATCTGAATGCTGGCATGATAGCTATTATTGTACGCGAACTCAATCAATGGTAGGTGATCATCCCAATTCCCTTTAAAGTCGATAACATATGCTCTTAAAATATCCTCCAAAGTCTGAATAGTACTCTTTGCTTGCCCATCGGTCTAAAGGTGAAAAGTGATGCTCAAATTCACCTTCATACCCAATCCCTTTTGGAAAGATCTCCAAAATTGAGAGGTCAATTGAGATCCTCTGTCCGAGATGATGGACAAAGGAACCCCATGCAACATCACAATCTCACGAATGTATAGTCGTGCATACTCCTCAGCTGTATAATTTGTCTTAACCACCAAGAAGTGGGCTGATTTAGTCATTCGATCAACAATTACCCATATCAAATCATGTTGCTTTCTAGATCTTGGTAAGCCGATAATAAAATCCATGTTGATCACCTCCTACTTCCATTCCCGAATTTTAAAGTCCTGATCCAATCCACACAGTTTCTAATGTTCAACCTTAACCTATTGGCAATTGGGACACTTAGAAACAAATTTAGCAATGTCTTTCTTTATCCCATTCCACCAATAGACTTCCCTCAAGTCGTGGTATATCTTGGTGGAGCCAGGATGGATGGAATATCCCATGCTATGAGCTTTGGCCATGATTCTCTTTCGAACACCATCAATATTGAGTACACACAATCTGCCTTGATATCTCAATACCCCATCTCCCCCTTTGGAGAAAACCATCACCTTCTGCTTGTGAACCACTTCTTTTAACTAGAGTAAGACAGGGTCTTGGTCTTGCTTTTCTTTCAACTCTGACACTAAGGATGAAACCAAACCACTCTGAACATTAACCCTCCCTTCATTGTTCTCCTCAAGTTGCACTCCTAATCGAGCCAATCTATGCACCTCTTTGGCTAATTATCTCTTCTCTTCCTCCACATGGGTAGTGCTACCCATAGATATCCTGCTAAGAGCATCAGCAACAATGTTAAACTTACGTGGGTGGTGGAGAATGCTCATATCATAATCCTTGAGCAACTCCAGCCATCTCTTCTGTCGTAGGTTGAGCTCTTTCTGGCTGAACATGTACTGCAAGCTTTTGTGGTCAATGAACACGTCCATATGCACTCCATACAAGTAGTTACATAAGATTTTAAGTGCGAACACCACTGTTGCCAACTCAAGTTCATGAGTAGGATAATTCTTCTCATGAAACTTAAGATATCTGGAGGCGTAAGCTATCGCCTTCCCCCTCTGTATGAGTACATAGCTCAATTCCACTCGGGATGCATCACAATATATCACGAAGTCCCCCATCCCATCTGATAAAGTCAATACTGGTGTTGTAGTCAATCTAGTCTTCTACTCCTGAAAACTCTTTTCACATGCCTCAGACCACTGAAACTTGGCCTTCTTCTGAGTTAGCTTAGTCAATGGGGATGACAGAGAAGAAAAGCCCTCAACAGATCCGCAATAGTACCCTGCTAAACCAAAGAAGCTTCTTATTTATATTAGAGAAGTGAGTCTTGGCCAGTTCTTAACCGCCTCAATCTTCTAAGTATCCACCTGAATACCATCTCCCGAAATAACATGGCCTAAGAAAGCCACTAACTTGAGCCAAAACTCACACTTGGAGAATTTTGCATAAAACTCATAATCTTTGAGTGTTTGCAAAACCACTCTAAGGTGATTAGCATGCTCCTTCGCATTCCTCGAATATACCAGAATGTCATCAATAAATACGATCACCAACATATCAAGATGCGACCTGAATACCCCTATTCATCAGATCTGTGTAAGCTACAGGTGCATTTATCAACCCGAAGGACATGACCAAAAACTCAAAATAGCCATACAGTGTCCTAAAGGTTGTCTTAGAAATACCACTTTTCCTCACCTTCAACTGATGGTAACCCGATCTGAGGTCTATATTTGAGAAATAAGTAGTACCCTGAAGCTGGTCAAAGAGATCATCTATTTAGGAAATAGGATACTTACTTTTTATGGTAACCTTATTCAACTGATGGTAGTCTATACACTTCCTTAATGACTAATATTTCTTACACACGAATAGGACAGGAGCACCCCAAGGTGAGACACTAGGCCTTATGAAACCTCTCTCTGATAAGTCTTTCAATTGCTTTTCCAATTCTTTGAACTATGCGGGGGCCATTTTATAGGGTGGAATTGAGATAGGTTTGGTCTCAGGAAGAACATCAATCCCAAAGTCAATCTCCCTATCAGGAGGGAGTCCGGGAAGATCATTAGAAAATACCTCAGAAAACTCATTCACAATCGGGACTAACTCAAGAGTAGAAGACTCAACATCATCAGACTTTACTTGCACGAGGTGGTAAATACAACCCTTGGATATCAACTTTCTAGCTCTAAGATAAGAGATGAATTGACCCTTCGGGGCAACAGAACTCCCTTTCCACTCTAAGACAGGCTCAATAGGAAATTGGAACTTAACAATCTGAGGTTCTACAATCGACAGAAGCATAACAGGCATGAAGCTAATCGATGCCCATTATTACATCAAAATCAGCCATCTCCAGATAGGTTTCATGGTGACAGTACTCTGAGGTTGATGTGACTGTCTGATGTTTTGATAGATAGTGAGGTGATAGAGTCCTATTTCCTACTCTGAGTTGAGAAAGAGTGATTTGAGTTGATGATATTATATACTATTTATTTTAAGCCATTTACATATAGT